>JAAGNO010022739.1:23871-35138 GCA_033439905.1 Ceryle rudis | reverse complement strand
CATTCTTAATATACACATACTTTTAATGACATACATTAACTGAAGTTTTCCCAAACCAGATTCTCTGCAACATTTTACATCCATACTTGTATGTGTATTGGTGACTGCTCCAGAAATCAGTGTGAAACTGGGATTAGATGGGTTGTCCAGGTTCCACTGCAGATTATTTTTTGTTTGTAAAAGTTTTCTCCAGAGTTTGTTTGATTTAAAAAAAAAAAAAAAAAGGATAAGAGACAATTTATGACAGCTTTTCCCTCCTCTGCCAACTCTGTTTAATCAAAAAGCCAGATAGAAATATAGAGTTAACTTATATACAGATCCTTAGCTTGGGAGGAAAAGGAGACAGCAACTATAGTATCATGACAAGGTTCTTCTAACGGCACTTTCCTTTTGATTGGACTTCTGCACTGAATGAAGCTTTAGATTTAGATCCATAGCCCAGGATCCAGGCCTGCTGGCTGCTCCCAGGAGAAACTATTCCAGTCTTTTCCTTGTCTAAAAGCAGAAATAAAATCCTGTGATGGCTTGGAAGGGCAGATGAAAGACATCCTGCTCTGTTTCATGTGGCAGGACGTCACTGCTAACACCACAGGTGTATAAACCGGCATCTCTACAGCGCTGCTCAACAGCCTTTGGATTCTCTGCCCTTGGCGCTTTCTTTGGGAAATTTCCGTTTTGGAAACTGGTTAAAAGTCACTCCCAGTCCTCACTTCAAAGAAAACCCCCAAAAATCCCACGTGAGAAAACAATTGCTTTTCAATGAAATGACCTCAGGCTAAGTGGAAAAGCGGGAACAGTATAGTCACCCTCAATACAGCAACACAAGAGTTTGCCTGCACAAGTTAAAGTCCATCCATCTGTCAATATTTCTCCAATTTCCAGGCCGCTGAGGCACTCACTTATGGCCAGCTCTGAGCCACACCAGCCACCGCAGGTGGGCACATGCTGTCTGCAGCTGCCAGGATGTACAGAGGCAGGACCTGCTGGGCTGGATGCTGTCCCCCACCTACTATTTAGTAGGTGGCTAAACCGCTCCTACCTCATTGCTAACAAACCCAAATGAGGCATCTTGTTTGTTTATAGTGGCAAGGCTGGGGCTGGCCTCAGCTGCTCGGACCTCGGCAATATTTTCCCTAGCAGCAGAGGACTGCTCCACTTGCTCCCATCAGTTCCCTATTGGCACTGGATGCCATAGGCAAGTGACCACCAGTTTTGGTGGTAGCATGTGCAGGGATGGTGCAGGAGGGAAAAGAGGAGAGGATGTGGGACTTAGAGGGCTTATGAGATAGTCTTTCCAGAGGAAGGAAGGGGAGAGCTGAATCGACTGGCAAAGGATTCAGTAAAAAGCTTTGGCTAGAAATGCAAACTGCAGTTTGGTTTCAGAGTCACTGTGCATACCCTGGGCAGTACAAATACTTTCAGTTTCTGTGGCTATAAGAAGAACTGCTAATTAGTCAGTTTTCTGGGTACACAATAAATAGACATGCTATGATAAAATCCAGCCACAAATTTGCTGGTTAGAATTTCTGTCTGTTAAATAACAATGTTGTGAACATGTTTTCCAGACTTGCCCATGCCAAACCACTCAGTACTTCGGAGGGCGTAGGCTCGCGCGGGGCCAGCACCACAGAAAGACAGCACAGCATTTTAGGTTCCTCTCACCAGTCCTTGCATTAACAGCTAAAACCTGCGAGAACTTGGATTACAGCTATTGCAAGCATCCTGCACAGACACCTGTAATGATCGCACTGAAATTTAACAAATATTAATGGTGTTGAAAAGAGGAGCCGGGTTTCTTGCTATGCATATTATCTTAGATTCACTTTCCTTTATTGCCGTGATTTTCTTTCCTCTGTTTTAACTCATCCCCATGGGCCATCTTTAGTCAGATTACTGACAACAAATTTAATTGGTGTTATAGGGATGAACTCTGATGGCAACCAGTTGTAATGTACCCCACATCTTTTTCCTTTCTTATTTAGTTTTTGCAGTGTTGAGTGACGATGTGCTTCTTCGTGAGTGGATTGGTTTTGGATGACAAGAGGATCCTACACAGTTTTGAGAGTTTGTTAACTGTTTTTAATCAATGTCACTGTAGTGCCAGATGAGAATTTAACACATAGGTGGAAATCAAGAGGCCATCAGTCCTACATCCAGCTACGTGACAGGCTGAGTCAATTCTTCTTTTGGGTACCTCAGTGTGGAATAAGACAGAAAGAGCGCAGGGCAACGGGGCTGGAGGCAAAGCAGGTCATTAGGAGCCTGGGGAGTGGACTCCGTGTTGGACCAGCTTGCACCTGGGGGCAGAGTTGACCTCTTCTGGCAAGGTGTTGGCTGAGGAGAGTGATGTGTGTGGGTGGTGCTGAGCCATTGGTGTTACCAGCTCTTCTGGTGTGAGATCCGTATCCAGGAAGCGTTAATTTTAGCAACAGAAAGTGACTTTGTGTTAAGGGGAAGTACACAGAGAGCTTGGAGTAAAAGGCACGTGACTACAAAGGAGGGTGATTACTACTGAATTGTGACATAAACAGAAGTGGCTTGTCTTTCTTTGGTGGTACTTACGGACAGCAGTTCTACAGCAGCACTTGAGTTTCCTCTCTGGAAATATGCTGCAGACCACAGGAAATAGCTAAGTCTAAATAAATGGGCTTATTAACCAAAGAGGAAAGCTACCGAGTCCGGACTCCTTGTGATCAAATTTCCCATTACGTTCTGGTAACTGTTTGAAACACGGGCAAAAATCCGAAACTCCACGTAGCTGGAGCCATGTGGACTGTCCCTGACTTCAGCACCGCTGCATGAGGACATGAAGAGGGACTGAAGCATTGAGTCCTGCAGCCTTACTAATAGAGATCTCACCCAACCTTCACAGCACGGCTCTTTTTACCCAGAATTTTGGATTGCAACTCTCCTATTTCCTTGCCCTTTTCTCACTTCCCGTACCTTGTTACAGAGGCTAACTTCACACTACGGAGCTAATTGCTGCTGGCAAGTCAGAATGTGGTACCTGTGCCAGCAATTGCTACAGCCGAGCATGCCTGCTTCTGATATCCCACCAAAACGACTTGACTCACCTTAGAAACACTGCAGGTAATGGGAGGATTGCATTAACTTAATACTGCCATGGGGGAAAATGAATCCCAGGGAGGCAGGCACAAGAGGCTGCTAATAGCAACTCCTGCCCACAAGACATATTGGAAAAATATCATGTTGAAAAAAACGTTGGTTTAAAGCCATTTCATTTATTGGTTTCTTCCTTGGAAATGTAAAAGAAGTGGAGAAAAATACCCTAGAAATAGAACAGAACTAGGTACTACTCACATTCGGGAATAAGAAGGAACCTTTTGCTACCGTAGCATGGGCAATGATTGACTAAATGCAACCATCAAAAGTTAATATCTGAGAACAGTACTGGCCGGCATTTCTGTAGCACTGCACAACACTCCAGCAGTCAGATGTTTGATGCTTCCAGTCGTCCTCTGGAAGCACAGCTGGCACTGTATGGAAGGAAAAACACAAAAGTCTGTAGCTTCCAAGAAACTTGGAGCTTCCAGGTCACTGACAAGTGGTCTCATGACTCATTAATGTCCTTTACTATGTGGATCAATCTCCATCTTAAAACACATTAGTTTCTTTTGTTCCCACTGCTTTGACTAGGAAGCTGACCCACAGCCTCCATGTCCTCGGATGGCCAGAAAAGGACTTCGGACAAGCAGCTGTCCAAAGCCTTGCTTTGGTAGGCTGGAGGACTCAGCCCCATGTGGTCCTGTCTAGTAAGAGGAGACTAGGGCAGCCAGAAAGCCAGAGGGGTGGGGGTGCTCTTCAGGGTTCTCTTGAGGTGTCATTCCCCTCATTACCCAGGTCAAAGACCTGCCCAGCTATGCTGCATCTTCCCTGACTGTGCTCCTGGATCTCACTCCTCTGAAACCCTCTCTCGGGACAGGAGGGGTGTGTGCTGCCAGCTCCCACCTTGCTGCGAGTTGGGATGTGCCTGGCACATCTACTGAGGAATTGAAGTCCTCCTGGTTTGGCCAAGTTAGGCATGGCCTGCTGCTCCTCCCTTGCACTTTTGCCAAGCTTAGTTCTTTCTTTCTGACTGCTGGTAGCCAGAATTGAACACATACCTCTGGTTTACATCTTACCAGTGGCTTGAAAAAGAGTATTGACAACTCCTATTTCTACTGGAAATGCCCCACTACTTAGTGCACTGTCTGTCACATTATACTGGTGATTTATAGCCTGACAATAACTGAGGCACGTGCATCCTTCCCTTCTTATATTCCTTTTAATTCCTGATTTAAGAATCCTTATTTGTTATCCCTGAAATCCTGAACTCAGATTTTTCATTCTATTGCTTTAAGTCCCATTTATCACTTATGCCTTCAGAAGGGTCACTCCAACCTGTCAATATTCTGGAGCTCTATGTCACAACCAGACTTTTTTAAGCCACCTCTGTGTTTTGTGTCAAGACTATCTGTCAAGATACTAAAAAAAAAAAAAGGATCAGTTCTCAGTCTAATCTCTTAATTCACCATTCATACTTTTCCATTACCTATTTATTTTAATTTCTCATTGAGATTTCTCATTGAGATCCCCTCTTCTCAATTTCAACAAATAATTGCCCTTGTGTTCTCCCATCGGTTGGTTCACTGAAGTCTAGACAGATGAGATCTGTGATCTGTAAGATTTCCATCATCCATACAATCCACTCCTTATTAAAGACAAATCTCTGCATCTACCATTTTATCCCATTTCCCAGTTACCTCCATGCTTGTAAATACCTTTGCCCAGAAAATATATTTAAAATTGTGCAGAGCCTTCCAGAACTGGACTTTAGGGGGTTAGAGAAAGAGTCTGGGGATTACCTCGATTGTTTTCCTCTCTGCTCCCTTTTTAAATATAGGGCTTTCATTCTCTTAATTCTCAAGCCACCCAGAGCTGTTCCTGATTCGAGGGATTTACTGCAACTCATCACTATCAAATCTTCATTTTTGCAGAGCTGGTGTTCGAGGAAAACTTTAGCAGAGTGAGCTCTCCGAGAATTCCTTCTCCCCTAGTACATCATGGTATTTGAGGGTAACACAGATGGCTGCATGATGCAAAAGGCGGACTGAGCACCTTGGAGGGGATGCCTACAGCCTGCAGGGAAAAGGCATGGCACAGAGCAGGTGAGAAAGGGCATGGCTCCGTCAGGATGGCAGGGGGCCAGCCAAGAGGCTACTTCAAGTCACCTTCAAGCATCCACCACCTCTGCTTGTCATCCTGGAGACATGCACCCAGCTCTGGGCCATCCCATGCAGCACATGGCTGTAGATGGCAGAGCCAAGCCCTGTGTTGTCGAACAAGAGCAAGTCTCTAGCTCTGCCTACGAGGAAATTCATTCAGGCTTTAAACACAACAGTGGCAGGTCACTCTTCCTTCATGGGAAGGAGCTTTGATGTGCAGCTATCTCTCGGATCTCTCTGTCCAATTAAGAAGCTAGGCTAACTGAGGGCTATCCTGCCAGAAGGCTGCTGCTTGTTGCCTGAGGTGCTGTACAACCCAGAAATGCAGCTCTGGGGATGAACTCGATGGGACTTGGCTGTTGTTCACGTAAACACCCTGTAAACCCCTCTGGAGTCAGCCTCTCCAGCAGCTTTTTAAAGAGCTGGATCTTGACATTGATTTCAAAGGGGGTTTGAATCACTTGCAATTTTGTATTACAGCCACGTTAGGCTTGAAGGCAGAAGTGTCCATGAGGGTTGTTCAAATCCTATTTTTGCTTCTGCAAACAAAGAAGCTTTTGATACCAAATGAGTGACTATATCCCCCAAGTATGCTGGTCTGTCTAAATAAGGAGATATTAGTAAGCATTTATTTTCATTGTCCGAAAAAGGAGGAATTACTGTTTCCATTTTTTTTTCCCCTAAATTTTAATGGGGAGAGGAAAAAAAAAAAAAGCTTTTTGGACAAGGACACTTTCTTATTTTCCCAAGAAAAAAAATTGCTTCTCTGTGTGCAACACTGGCCTTGCTCTTGCAACAAAAATATTCTTTCAGGATATTTTGATTATGTCCCTTTGGGGAACATCATCATCAGCTGTTTTCCAGATGTTTTAGTCTTTCTTAATCATACTTTCTCACTAGCCACGAGTTCTGATTCAAAGCCGAAGAATGTCACTCCATCCAGCACAGCTCTTCTGAGTCCCCAGCAAGTGTTTGGGTTTTGCAGCGTACAGACACAAGTTTAATGAAAACGCAAACCGAAACCAATCTAACTACGTCGCAGCCATACATACAACATGCCGTTGGCAGCCTCGAGCTACCGGTGTTGCCACAAGGAGATATGTGTTCATGAGTTCATCTCGTGTTTTAGGCATCAGGTTGAACTTTGTAACTCTCCCTGGGGACTGCAGGGTGCCTTGCTATCCTGAATACCTTCTGTCATCAAAAATGTTCTCACTTTGCTGCCCACCTCTTTGTCTAGGTCATTTATGAGTCTATTGAACAGCAGGTCCCAGCACAAATTGCAGATCTCTTGCTGACCTTCCTCCATTGCAAAAGGTTATGTTTTGTTTCCTCTCTTGTAACCAAGCCTGCAGTTTCCCCAGGGTTCTGATGAGGAGTTTTGTCAGAAGCCTTTGGTCAAGGAGTCCCAGTCAAGCAGGCTGATTCTCTGCGTCTGTCAAGGTCAGTGTGCAGGGGTTTCTCCACGATGCAGGGATCAGCCTTTACCCCAAACACCAGACTTTGGCTTGTAGACTGAAGTTTTCCATCAAAAACTGTTTTCCTCATTGCCCCACTCTCTGCTTAGTCATTTATTCCTTCATGTAATAGAAGTAAACTGCTCCTTAATCATAAGCTCATATGCTTCCACACTCCCAGTTAGGGGGATGAAGAACCATGAACCACAGGAAGAAAACATATATATTGGAATGTAAGAATTGCTGAGGGGTGTTTTTCCTTTGGCAAAGGAAGCAGATGCAGGCAAGTGAAGGAATGCAGTTTCTAATTTCTTGACATTTGATTATTCAAAGTACAGCAAAAAAACTAATCTATAGCTTGGCAGAGTACACTACCGTTATCCCAGAAGAAGTAACAGACCATTTCTTTCGGTGATCTCTTTCTGATTTATAACTCCCGTGTAAACTCTGTGCAGACTTCCCAGAGCAGGATTGTGGCAGGTTCAAGGATTAAGGTCTTTACTCCACAGTTAATTTAAACCGCACCTCATGTTTGCCATGGGCAGCCTACAGTTTGTTTTCATAAATAGGAAGTGCAGTGAGCTTCTTCATGGAGACTTCACTTACGATCTTCCTGATTTTATTTCCCCTTCATCTTAAAATAGACCTTTTCAGCTGAAAGTTGATGGTTCCACTTTGTACATGGAAAGCACAACAGAACAGTGTGAGATGAAATGTAGGAACTAGTCCAGAATGACGCAGAGAAGAAAACAGCTTCAGCTGCAAATGCTGAACTAGTCAGGATGTGAAAATCATTTCTCTCCTTCAAGCCAAAAGAAAAATGTAACTGAAAATATAATTTCTGGACGGCATGAGCACTAATCCCAGGATCAGCTGTAAAAAAGGGGAAGTTGTTTAAATATATGAAGTTTGTGTTAGGAGCTGTTGGAGGGCAGACGAGAAGAAATGATTTGCTAGTTGAGCCATACATTTTAGAAGTTCTCATTTATTCTCGTCACATACATATGCACTGATTCTTTTACTATGAAGAACTGTTTAGCTCACAGAGACCCACATTTCAACATGCATGCATTGTAAAACCACTATAGGAAGAGTGTTTAGTGAACAGTTAACGACTTCCTTAAAAGGTTAATACAGTTAAATGTTGAGAGGATGTACAGCTAAATATGGCCCTTATAATACTTAGCAGATTCCATTAGAAAACAGACGTGCAGGAAGTGTCTAGTTCCTATTAGAACTGATTGTACACAGTTGCATGGGAAGAAATAAATTTAGTGTACAGAATTTTACATCACATCCTTTGAAAGCAGTGAAATTCTCTGGGGTCCACAAATCTGTGCATCTGGTCCACATACACACTCACACACACACAAACAATTAACTGGCGTGCAATTACTTTAAAGGAGAACGTGCATCTACAAGTCAGAGCCTACACATCCTGAAGCAAATAGCAGCGTCCTACTGACTGCAGCAGTCCTGGGTTTGGTTGCATCCGAATCTGCAGGTTAGGCTCTCCTCCTATTGACACTGCACTCACCCTGGGGGGTGAGTCTGTACAAGGGAGGCGGAAATCCATTCCTGTAATTTCTGTGTCAGAAAAGTCATCCCATTCTCTTCTTTCATCTAATTTCCTATTTTGGAAATTAAAACAGAGCTAATGATAAAATTTCCTTCATTAGATTGTTCATTTACTATGAACAGTAACTGTGCATTCAGTCTTACTCGACTGGTTTTATGGGATTCTGCATATTTGTTTTCAAGGTATTTTCAGTAAAAAGAACTGGAGCCAGAGTCACCTAGCACTGAGAAGTGGCTGTTCACAGGAGCCTGAAAAACCTTTCTCAACTGTATTTGAAATGATTTTTTTTCATTCATTTGCAAGGACATTGGAGAACCAATTTGCCTCTAGCCACAGTCCTGATACTGGTGGGTAAAGCCAAGGAAATGACTCAGAGAGCATCAGGACAGATCTGTGATGAAATCCAGGGCAAAAGTGCCTACAAGAAGCCTAAAGAACTGGACTCAGAAGATGTTCATGGACCCAAACCCAAGTTTTTCATTCCCTAAGGAAGACTTACTTCCCATCGACACTCAGTGAAGCTTTGAGCCTGTGCTGTGAGGATGCCCCAGGTGAGTTCAGGATCTTAAGAGAAGGGAAGTTTCAGGCATTTGGGCTGCCTGTGTACAGCGTGGGCTCTCACCTTTGAGTGAGCGCTTAGACTGCTCCGCAGCCTACAGTGGGGACAAGAGTCGAGGGGGGGCTTCCTTGCTCCTCATGCTGCCCTGTGGTGTGGCCTGGGAGCTGAGAAGTCATCAAGGAAAGAAATAGTTAAAACCAAATATCCTTGAAGTCTCTTACTCTGCAGCACCTCAGAATAAGCCCATCCTTTGATGCCCAGTCCCTCATAAAGAGAAAGGATAAAAATTCATATTGACAGAAGAAAGCAACAGTACCATGGAAAAGTCCTTCTTTGGCAGGTTGATAACATGTCTCTGGTAATGAATCTTTTTTCACATTCTAAGGAGAAAATTAAAGCAGTGTGGTAGACTCACTTGGGTTCATAGTACCAGTAAGCAAGAGGGAAGTGAAAACTATCACTACTGTGAAGAAGGTTTAAAAATATTAAAAGGACTTTTTTCTTTGTGAGGTCTGAGTTTTATGTTGTGTTTTTATTACTACAGATGGTTTAATGTGGAATATGATGACTATCCTGCTGTGTTGGAAGAATTATGTTCAATTTAAAAGCCTGAATTTCCAGTCTACAGGTTTTGTAGGAAATAAATAAACAGTTTCACACAGGAAATGAGCAGCAGTCTGTCTGCAGCACACAGCATTTACAAATCATTGATTTATCATCTGCTACTTAATGGACTACCTTGCATCAAGAATACAGTGTCAGAAAGTGAAATTCAGAGAATGACCCTGCCCAGTACTGTGACCAGGGCAGAATTAGCCTTTGTTCTGACTGCAGGTGCCTGTTCCAGTCATTCCTTGGCAGTTCCAAAGTCCATTAGCTGGCATATGGGGTTATTTCCATTGGCATCTGCCAGCTTCAGTGCAAGCCTGCACTGCAGAGCCTCCATCCACGGCGCTAGCAGGCATTCCTTTAAAATGATGTTACTTTAAAGCTCTGGGAGCAGCAGAACATTACTGAAGAGCCTGCCTAACTCACTTCCATTATTTACCATGTGGTAAATGTTAAATATTATTAATAAATATTATTTACTATGGACTTCCACAGTCCCCGAGAAACACAGGAGAAGAGCTGCAGCAAGTTTTTTGATGTTCTTCATAACTGTTTCCTTACAAAGTCTAAACATTTCTCCTGTTTAATACTACCCAAGCAACAGACATGTTCAGTAACAGGAATATGCGTCACTTTGTACAGTGTTGCTTAGATTATTTCTCAGTTGAATCTATCAGGTGAAGACAGGACACAGCCATGTTAACAGTATGACCTCCCTACATCAGCTAACCTATGTTGCTTCTCAGGACATTAGTAGATTGGGAAGAAATTTTACCCACTGACAGCAGCATCAAGCTTTTAATGGGCAAGCTTGTTTTCACACACAGTACTGACAACCAGCTTCCTTAGACCCTGTGCAAAATGAGTGGAGTCCTCGGCATCTCTTGGCACGTCCCTTTTCCAACTCTGTTGGAGCGCCTGGGTTGACAGCCGCTCTACTTCTGACTTATGTGTAGTTTGTCCTGAGCTGGAGTCATACATTTATGTATTTACATATATAATAATACAGGCAGGTTGTAGAGATGTTGCTTAGAAACCTCTTTTACCAACAGAATTGGCAGAGATCTGCTTCTGCTGACTCTGTCTCATAACTCCTCACCAAGGGCTAACATGAGCTGCTAGAGCACACGACAGCAACTGGCTTTGGTGTGCCTCTTGTAGGTCTGTCACCAACATCTTCCTTGCCCTTCCCAGTGTAATCCAAAGGCCATTGCCTTGCCCTCTTGGAGCCTGGAGAAGCTGACAGACTGCCCACCCAAGGTGCCATCCTCATACAGTCTGAACAAGGTCCCTCAAGCACTTTCTCCATCTTCAGTGCAGGATATGTACACCTTCCTTCCAGCTACTGGTTTGTTCATCCTGCCTTGCATCATTCTCTGTTGCTTCAAGCCAGCAGCCCTCTGAGCAGACACACCACAGCCACCATCCAGGCTCGTGTCATGCTCCTCACGATGCCCTTCATCTGTGGAGAACCTGTTGTGTCCCTTCTGTTTCCTACAGGTCCTTGTAGAGCAATGTGGGTTTTCCCAGTGTGTGCGATTTGGTGCCATTTCTGTGTGGAATCCCAGTTTAGATTCCCCAGACTTTTCTACCCAATGTCTTTTTTTCTGACAGAGATGTGGGGGTGCCTACTCTGGATGCAGGACTGGGGCAATGCCTGTGCTCTGTAAAGTTAGTTCTGCTTTAAATTATTTCCTTTGCCTGTCACAAGTTAAACCTGGGGCTTCCAGCTCCCTATTACAGATGTCTTCAAGACACAGGTCACAGAATCACAGAATATTCATGGTTGGAAAGGACCTCCTAGATCACTGAGTCCAACCATACCCGTAACAAAAAAA
>JAAGNO010022739.1:0-22925 GCA_033439905.1 Ceryle rudis | reverse complement strand
AAACCAAAACAAACCAAACTAACAAAAAAAAACCCCAAACCAACTAACCCCCCCCCCCCAACGCCTAAATACCCTGATCAAACACGACTTCAAAACCACAAAATAACCCCCTCTGTGCCTGCCACTAAAGCATATCCTGAAGCACCAGGTCTACCCGTTTCTTAAATACCTCAACCACCTCCCTGGGCAGGCTGTTCCAGTGCCTCAGCAACCTTTCTGTAAAAAGTTTATTCCTAATATCCAATCTAAACCTCCCCTGCTGCAACTTCAGACCGTTTCCTCTGGTTCTGTCAGTAGTTACTAAGGAGAAGAGGCCAACCCCCGCCTCTCTACAACCTCCTTTCAGGTAGCTGTAGAGGGCATTGAGGTCCTCTTCTCCAAACTAAACATACCCAGCTCCCTCAACCTCTCCTCATACATCTTGTTCTCTAAACCCCTCAGGAGCTTGGTAGCTCTCCTCTGGACACGTTCCAGCATCTCGATGTCTTTCCTATAATGAGGGGCCCAGAACTGAACACAGTACTCAAGATGAGGCCTCACAAGTGCCGAGTACAAGAGCATGATAACTTCCCTTCTCCTGCTGACCACACCGTTCCTGATACGAGCCAGGATCCTGCTGGCCTTCTTGGCCACCTGGGCACACTGCTGGCTCATGATCAGCCGGCTGCCCACCAGCTCCCCCAGGTCCTTTTCTGCTGGGCAGCTTTCCAGCCACTCTTCCCCAGGCTTGTAGCGTTGCCTGACCTTAGTGTGCTCAGCCCTGTGTGCCCAGCTCCTTGCACCAGAGCGTGGGCAGCAGGAGCAGCACTTCACCTCCACACTTTAGATCCCACACGGGGTGCTGAGGATCCCCCTCAGAGAACTGCTAACAACATTACTGGGTGCCTCCAAGTGGGAATAGCTGCAGCAATGCAAATTAGAGGCAGATCAGCTATTCAGGTGCTGCAGCTGCACTTCCATGGCTTGTCACCCACCCTGAGCCCCCAGGGAGCACATCAGGTACAATCCTGGCTAATTACTGGTGACATCTGCACTTAACAGGGGTCAAGCCCTAGCCCTGCCTTTCTCATAACAGGCTTAATAATTATTAACTTCAGACTGGATGAGGAGAAAACAAATGTTAACTAATAACCTTTATTTCCCAGGATACATAAAACCAGTTTGTTTGTTTGGAGTTTTTTAACATCGGCTCCACTTGACTTTTTATTTGCCTGGGAAACACTGATCTGATGCTTTGCCCCCTTCCTGTGGTTTTTATACAGACGGAAGGACAGGAAAACTGGAGTGATAAATCAACGATGCAAAGTGAACTCGGAGACGTGCCCAAGTCAGTGGATAGATGTCTGTGCCGATGGAACAGGGGCTTCTTTTCTTCCCTTTACCTTATGAATTAATTTGCCATCATGTCAGTTCAATTGTAACTAAACCGTCTTCCTTTCTTCCTTTTTTTTTTTTTATGATGCACTCTGGAGCGCTTCACGTAGCCTGAGGGTCTCCAACCGCACGTAAATGGATGTTGCCCTGCAAGCTGCATTCTGACATACAATTGCCATCATCTCCTAAGTCTTAAAAGCCAGACCATGATGTGAATTACAAGCTTTTCTTCTCCATGTGGGGCTAACAGCTTATAGTCCTAAATTACATTTTGTCAGCCTGTTAACAAAGCCAGATAGAAGACCATTAAAAATAAGCTGCCATTATGTAAGTATTCGTGAGTGTCTAAATATTAATGTCAGGACTCTGCATAATGGAAGTCCTCTAAATAATCCTTTTTAGCCTTTGTAGTTTAATCTTTATTCATATTTTATCCATTAGTTACCTTTAAATAGTATGGTTCTTTTGCTAAGTAAGAGGCTGTGAGTAACATTCACTGAAATTTCAACATTCTTGTCTTTCACTGCCACAGTCAAAAAATGACTATTCCTGGGGCTGCTTAGTCTTTGGTATTTAAATTGTAAATGAACTATACAACCTGCAGCAGTTTAAACAAAGCAAAACAAAACAAAATTAAATAAAAACAAACATCCCATTATCCATCTCCTGCCTCTATCTACCGTCTGCAGAGGTATTTGAAATCTCAGCCCACTCTCATTATCGGTGCTTAACTCACACTGCTTTTCTACACAGTGATATTTACCGGCTTCCAAAGCTTACCAATAAAATGCTAAAAAAAAATGGTTAAAAGGCAGGAATTAGAAGCTTTCATGCTGTGCCTAATTAGCTGCCAGTGTCCACAACCCATCCATTGTGTCAGTGAATTGCTGGGCTTGGCTGGAGGCCGCAGCGGTGGGCACCACGCACCCTGTAGCACCCAGCTGTGGAAGAGAAGGGCTTCATTTTTTTTGTGTGCTCTTGATATGGTAGAATCCCCACCCTACCAGGGCTTTCATCAAACAAAAATACATGTGAGCAATACGTGAATGAAAGGGGTGTCATATTTGCACATTAAGAAGGAAACTGAGGTAGTAATTCACCATGTCATGGTAGCAGGCTGGACCTTGTGCATGAGCAGCCAAATCACCTGTTGCAGCCCAACAGTTGCTTCTCCTCCCATCTTCCTTACCTGTCATCATATTGATTTACGAGATGGTAGCTGCTCTGCCATGACAGGGGGCACATGCAAGCTTCATCCTGCTGCATGGGCAAAACATGTGGCCACCAAAGAGGTTTCCCTCCTGCCCACCACTGAGTGTTCTCTACCGTGGCACCCAGAGCTGTGTCAAGAACCCTGCTGCTACAGGAGGGTTTCTGCCTAGAGGCTTGGCAAGGGGAATGTGTGAGAAGGAGCAGAGACAGGACTTGGATGTGGCCAAGGGATGGCTCTAACAGGAGAAGGGCTGAATTTGGCTCACAACCCTATTTGCAGATCCTGCTCACAGCCCTGAATGGCAAGGACGGTCTGTGGGGTGATGCTGCGAAAAACTGGCATCAAGTATTCAGGACTTTAGTAAGACAAAGATAAATTCCATAAATACCCTCGCCCTGCATTTCTCAACAAACGCAGCAAGAATCTCATTGCTTCAGTATCTTGTAAATAACTGACTCTATTTGCTAGTTATAAAGCTTTAAAAACTGGTTCCAAGATGCTCAGCATCTTTTTTTTTTTTGTTAATTTACATTGCACTTACCTAAATAAAAATAGCCAATCAAGAGGGATTGAAAAACTGCAAGAGGCCTTCCAGCGGAAGAACTGATACTGTTTAACTCACTCTGTCATCACTGTTCAGGGTCAGAGCTTTTTTCATGTCCCCTGAGCATCATGCAGCCAGCTGAGAAACAACTGTCGTTAAGAAATTCCTTAACATTAGATTTATCAGCAAGGATATTTTCTAGGCTGAGACACAGTCTCATGTCTGAAGACCCTATTGTGAAAGCTTTGCTATTGCATGTGAGTTTCTAAGGAAGTTGTGACAACGATACACGCTGATGAGGAAGCACTACACGCTGGTGCTGAATGATTCACGGTGTCACACTGGAGCCTGGTGCAGAAATAGCTACTGGTAGCAGAGAGCATCCCAAACACTGACCTATGAAGCAGAACCTACAGTGTGAATCACATGGGAGTGATTTTCTCTCTTTTCAGCTGTTGAGTTGCTTAAAAGGTTGCTAAAAATACAATTATTGCTTAATGTTACCCTTAAATGTAGTCTTTCCTCAATATCATCTTGTAAGATGTATGGGGAAATCCTCCCACCCATGTGACAAAAATACTTGATAACTCTTCAGAATGTGAATTTTCCAGTGAAGGCATTCACTTTCCCTATTTTAAACACATCCTTCCTAGTCTGGTCAAACCAGTGTGATAACTAGATCATCAAGGAGGTGAAAAGGAACCCTCAAAAGCTAACACACATCAAACTCTCACTTTTTGCTAGCCCTGAAACGTGCCGATGCTGGGGGGAGACTTTGGGGAAGAACTTGCTGACAAGATTTGCTTCTCCACAGCCTTGAAATCCTGCTGGGCACGGGAGCTGCCCAGCCCTTGGTGGGAAGAGTTGTGGAGCAGTGAGAGGGCACCGTGCATTCCAGCCCTGCCCCAAAATGCCTGGGATCACTATCACCCTTTTTTGGAAATACCCATGTGGATCACAGAATCGTTAAGGTTTGGAAATGACCTTCAAGATCATCAAGTCTGACTGCCTACTAAATATTACCATGACCACTAAACCATGTCCCGAAGTGCCACATCTAGATGTTTTTGGAACCCCTCCAGGGATGGTGATTCCACCACCCCCCTGGGCATCCTGTTCCAAGACCTTGCCACTCTCTCAGGAAAGAAATTTTTCCTGATATCCAAACTAAACCTCCCCTGGCACAACTTCAGCCCATTTCCTCTCATCCTATCACTGGTCACCTGGGAGAAGAGACCAACCCCCACCTCACTACAACCTCCCTTCAGGTCATTGTAGAGACCCATAAGGTCTTGATAGCTGGTGTTATGGGATAGCAGTGTTTCTGTTGATGGTAATAACCTTAAATAACAACATAAATTTTCACTTTTATTATCCAGGCTCTCTAGAGCATCCCCATGTCCTGAATTAAAGCAGAAATAATTAGGTATCATTCAGTCTCTAAACGCTATTTGATGTTGAACACCAACTTTAAGGAAATCAAAGATGAATAAAAATTCATCTCTGCTTTTTTTTCTGCCAAAGTCTTTGGGCTGATGAGCCCTAAATCATCACCTCCTGGGAGATTTGGTACCATAATGGGCAACACTAAATATTTATTCGGACTTCGCAGAGGGGTTGCATAATGATGAATTTTCCCAGTAAATATCCTAAAAACTGTTTGTGCATACAATATTTACACAACGTTAACATTTGCTTTTTATGTTTGTGTGTCCGCATGTGCCCCTACATAAAAGTGCACACACAAGGCTAGCTGGTAAAAGAAATCTACGTTTTTAATGTTTTTTTTTAATACCCTGGGTTCATTTGCTATGAATGGTGGAATTATCTTACTGACATTTTGACAGTATTTACACCTACAAAAATCCTGTAGAAGCTGATGATGAACTGTAGAAGAAATGTGTCTTTGCAGCAGAATGGCATTGTTTTCTGTCTGCTGTTCTCGCCTCTTCTCTTTAAAATACTTCAGCCATCTAAACTGGGATGAGAAGTGACACCATGTCACTTAAATTGCCAATTGCACAAAACAAGTCCTGAATAGTGAGTGGCTGAAACAAAAAAACAACCAAAACCGAAACCAAAAAAGTTTGTGCACAACCCATAAAGTGCAAATCATCTCCTCAAGCAATTCAGTGATCACTTACAAGTAACAAATACATTTGAAGGAACTGGGGGGGGTGGTGTCAAAAATTGACCTGCAAACCACCATCCAGGGCAAAGTATCCACAGGCCTCAGCAACAAGGACTCTATTCTCATGGGAAAATCATAGTGTGGTACCTAGGAAATACTTCTAAGGGAGTCTGCAGTGACCTCTCTGGGTTGCCAGACATTCGGAACTGGGCAAGGTTTTGTGGTCATTTGCAGAATTCTGATGCCTTCCTTATGTGTCCCTGCCTTGGGGAGCAGGGAGAGGATGGCCAGCCACCATGTGCTTCAACACAGCTGAAAACAGAGGAGGCACGATGCTTGCCCCGTGCAGAAAGTTTTGCTGGGAAATGATGGCAGGAGGTACTGGAGAGATTTACAAGAGGTACAGGGAGGGACAGCAAGGGAGAGGAGATGCACAGGAGGTTCAGAGGCACAGGTATGTGAGTGAGAGCTATTGCCCAAGGAAGGGCTGAGGCACTGTGCCTTCTGCGTGGCTCTAACCCACACCCCAGGACAAGGAAACCCCTCCCTTTCTTATCATCATGTCCTATACACGGCCTGCAAAAACCATACCTGAAAAAGCATTGAGTGGGTACTTTTTTCATGAACTGCTGTACGCGTGCCAGAAATAGGCTTTAGTTCTTTGCTGGCTTCCAGTTTGTGTTAACAAAATACAGTGAAAGCGATTGCTGAGCAAAGGCAGAACCGGAGTGAGCTGCAGAGGGCTGAGAGACTGTGAAAAATGAATGGCATCCCTGCCCTGCTACCCAGCGGGAGTGCGGGCTGCATGCTACTGCTGGGATCCTACTGACTACAGTCACTGACCAGGCATCACATATTTTTCACATCCCTAACAAGAAAAAAACCAAACCAAAACAAAAAAATGCTATTTTTTCTTTGAAATCCTTGGAAACTCTGCTAGAATAAACTCTCTAATCCTGTTTGAACAAGCATGGTTTTATATTCTCAGTGTTTGCTTTGCGTTGCATTACAAACCCCCATAGCCACTCACTTGGAAAAATGCTTATGGCTCAAATACATTGAATAGCTAAAAAAAACCCCACTGTTTACTCTCCTGATTGAATTAAAAGCTTTTTATTTAAAGTGTTTACGAAGTCTTCTACATGTAATAGGAATTCACTGCGAAGTCAGAACGGCCTGTTTAGGACTTTTCGAAATCGTTGCCGAGTAATCACGATAATTTGATTTTGTTAGCAAGACTTTAAAAATTCAGGAAATTGTGTCTCCATTCAGTAGAATGAAAATAGGCTGTCGGAAAGAAATACTTGGTCATTAAATGCTACAAGACGTTCTGCTGCAAATTGCCAGATGTTCCCACGCAGTGTACTGCATGTAGGGAAACATTTCGAGTGAGGATTGCAACGCACTGTGCGGAGGAATCAAACTGCCCCAGGCAACAAGATGGAACTCCTCGTGCCCCGCTGGAATTATCCAGTGCAGCAAGTTCCCAGAATCTCCTGGCCCGGTGCATGGAGGCGGCTCACGCAACCAACTCAGTGCACACATTCAGAGTTTGTCACTTCGGGTTTCATCAGCCTGTGCACGTGCTTTGCAATCGGTATCGCTTCTGGACAAATGCTTCTCATTCAAAACCTTGTTGATGTGGCTGCACACCCTGTGCCTTGAGTTCACCTTCTATACCTGCCCTGCCTGCATGCAGGAGCCTTTTAAAATCAAAATTGTTGTGAAATAACTCCTAAGGCATTTGCCTTAGTATTGCATTTCGTTGCACTTGAGGTATGTAAAACTGCAAGTGGAAGTTCATTAGCTGGTAGCAACAATACGACAACATAGTGTAGATAATTCTCGGGCACAGCAGCTCTGGTGGCTCTGGATGCCTATTTCAGCTTGTTTGATGGTCAGAAGGAGTTTTGACAACATTGCTGGGGTTACACGTTCACTATTTTTTTTTTAAAGGAATGCCATGGGATTGATCCCTGACCCAGAGGGTGACAGAGGTGACCCCACCTCTGACCTCCCTTCCTCCAAAGGACCCTGCTGGGTGATGATGAGAGCAGCAGCCTACCATCTCTGGGCTGGCAAGCACAGAATCTCCTGTGGTGATCCTGAAGCAAATTTTCCCTTTTGCCCATGTTTCAGTTTTAGTAGCAGGTATACTGAAACCCTTGTCTGTTTGGCAAAGTTGTATCACCAGAGGAGCACCTAGAGGATTTTTATGCAATAAGCACAGCTGGAGAAGATACCCTTGTACTGTGCCCACTGTGGTTTCTGCCCCATTTCAAGCTGGGATAATGAACAGAGCTTCTGGGATTGCTCTGCACTTGTGCAGTATCTGGTGGAGCACCAGCAAGGGCAGGGGAATGCCCAACAGGAAAGGTGCAATAGTTTCAGTTGCTCTCTTGAAGACACTCCAGGTCTGGTTTTGGTACTAGAGGACAGGTGAGGACTGCACAGGAACACCACTGAAATCTACAAATCACTAAGAAAAAGTCATTTTTCCCTGCGATAGCTGTGGCCATGGGCTGCTTGGTGTCCTTTGAATCCTTCTTGCTGGTGCCCACTTCCACAGGAGGATGAACCTTTCCCTACCCCCAGGCGTACAGATTTTGGGAACCTCTGCAGAAAAATCTCCAGTTTCCCCTAAGCCAGCAGGCCACTCATACCCTCCCCATGTCCACTGTGGTGTGACTAGTCATTTCTGGCTCCAAATGATAGTCGCCCACTCTCTCTGGTCTCAGTTTCTACCTGCTTATCCCTCACTTGTAGGAAACTTATTGTGAAGCTCATACAGATGTGAACCTCCACCTGCTAGGTCATAACTCTGATGAAAATCTCTACATCATTATATACCTCCGAAGGGTTTTTTCTTAAAGGACTCTTGTCAGCAACACATTTGGAATCAAATTTAGATTTTCATTAAAAAGGCATACTCCTTACCTGCTGTATTGTCACTACCTGGTACATCTTTCTCGTACTCTTCAAAGAGCAGGTCCACACTAGAAATATGTGATTTGTGTAGTATGTAGACTATCCTTTAACACTTTTGCCATGGAAATTGTACCACGGTGGGGTTACTTGATTCTTTTTTGTTGCTGCTGTTGTGTGGCATTCGTGGAGTTCATTTGCCGTCTCTCCTGACATTGACACGAACCGTTCAGCAGGTATAAATTCAGGGTTTGGGAGTGTCTTTAGACAGAAAGGACCCATAGTAGTCTGTAGTGGAGAAGGACACCCTGAAGGGACTTGATTGGACATTACATGTCAAGTCCGATCCTCAGCCAGCTACAGGTGGAGGGACCGAGTTTGTCTCGGTCCTTTCCTGTAGCCTAAACCCAACACTGATCCCAGGAGCAGCTCAGTCTGTACAAAGCTCTTCAGCTGCCAGTACCTGAGGGAATTTAAAATCGGGTAAATGTGCTTATTCAGCCTTGTCTTCTCCAGGCAGGACTAACTGCAGGTGTTGGAGTCATGCATGGCTGCTGCCCAGCGCCGTGACATTAAGGACTTGGCACTTTGTGAAGTGCTTTGAAGGCATCAGTTATATGGTGCTTCTCGGGCACAGGGTAATGTGCCCGCAGCTTCTTATTGATGCAATGCTAGAGCACCAATAGACAGTAAATTGAATTTAGCCTCTTAACAGCATTTATTTAGATTTGCTTTAGTAACAGGCAAAAATAAGGACCTAGGAGCCCAGGGGACTGTAATCCCTTTAGACACTCAAGCTCCTGGAGAGAGTGAGGTGAATCTCCAAATGTCATGTAAAAGACATGAGTGACTCAGGACTGTACCCTGACCATGGAAAAATTGGGGAGTCCTGTTGCCTCTGAAGGAGGCAAGCAGATGATGGCTTAGAGCTGTTTTCCTTTCTGGCTTTTGGGTACAGCTGGGCTTAAGAACAGGGATCATAAAGACAGGGACTGAACTGGCATGAAAATTAACTTTCTACATATCTGTAACAAGCCGTCTCTCTTTTCCAAAAATGTGAGAAGCAAGGGAGATTTTGCAAAACCTGCACATTGACTGTCAAGGCTTGGAGATACAGTGCTCTAAGCTGCTGAAAAAGTATCAAATCCTTCAGCAATGGATTTATCAAAATGCTTAAGTGAACTCTTCATAATGCGAAGTGGAACTAGGATCCCTGATAATATGGTTTCTTAATGAGTTAAATAATAACATAGGATTTTTGAAGCATGTCAACTCTTGGAGCCTACTACTCTTACTGTGCTTTTTCATCTCAGGAAATTCTGGAGACTACAACTGGTAAAGATTTATTTCATTGTGTACTTCTGAAGAAAAATCCATGTTAGAAAACAAGGGCTGGGGCTGTGGCAGATGGTGCTTTTCTGGAGAAGACATTAGTGTTTAATAAAGATTGTAATAGTGTGAACCAGATGTTCATCTCACATTTTAACTTTAAAAAGATTTGGGAGGATGCCAGATAGATACATATGTGCATCACAGATCTTGAAAAATACACAACTAGATCCCCGGGGACTCATTAAGGGAGGAGTAACTTTCTGTGAGCCATCAAACTCCACTGAAAAAGCAAGGTCTGTTTAAACTGTGACTAAATATCTCCTAGGAACTCCTTTTCACCTTTCACATGGACAGAGTAGCACTCCAGAAGAGTAAGGGTAGGACTAATCTGGTTTTCCAAGGAAAATGGTGACTCTAGTTTCAACTAGTATTTTGGAAAATAATGAAGTAAGGAAAGCTCATAATGAAATGCTACTCTTACCAGGCTTTGTCTAGCTCTCCGGTGGTGAGCTGAGCACTCCACTGATGCAAGGTGAGTCCCTAGATACACAGGACAACATTTTCAAGTGCTCTACATAGTGGGCCTTCCAGCAAAGCACGGCTGTATTTATTGTGTCTGAATTGCTCTTGCTACGTGACAACCCCACAGTCTTCAGTGAGCTGTCCCAATTTCATGTGGTGGAGAAGTGCTCCCACCTCTGCTCTCCCCACCTGCATCTGGGCTACCTGAAGGCTCAGTCTCACACTAAGCGTTCCTGGCAGAGCAGAGACATGAGGTCAGAGTTCCCAGTGCTCTGGTGCTGAGATTTTGCAACAAGACTATTTTAAACTGCGTGTGACTGTCACTCTCCTGTCTGTGCCATGAACACTCTTCTAGGGTGAGACTTTGCCTCAGCTGCCTGTGAGGAGCACAACTGTACCTGTGCTTCTTCTCAGGTAGGAGGTCTTCCCTCCATCCATCCCTCTGGGCTGGCTGGCATGAGAGTGGACTTCACTGGACGTGGCTGTAGAAGATCAGTTATTGTGACCTTGTTTCCCTTTTGTACTTACAGTAAACAAGTCCTGGTTTCCAACCACAATCTTCTGCCTTACTCTCTTCACTTAGCAAAAATACTCAAATTCTGTGAGGTATATCAGAGAGGCACATGGCAAATCATATTACCCTAAGCCCGTGGTGGACATAATTGTCAGGATCTTTTTTCTGGGCACTGCATTTTTGCTTCTGTGTATTGCTGGGAGATTCAAAGGCATGGCCACTTTTGCTGTTAGAGCTCAGGGTTTACTATCTGAAGACCTTTATGATGTGTTTTGTATAATGATAAAACTGGCATCAATTAATGGGGTTTTAATTAAGAGGATGAGCTACCTTGTGCACACTTAAATTGCTTTAGAACTGATTGACATAAATTTCTTTGCTATTAGTTAGCTGTAAAACAATTAAATATGTCCACATAAATGATCTGACCGCTATAAAATGCAAGATTTGATTCACAAATTGCTTGTACTTACATTCCAGTTCAAGGTCTCCTCGCAGTGGGGCCAGATGCTGTCCTGTAAACAACATGTTTATCTTTTCCAGCTTATTGTTTTCTTGTGGTTCAGATACAAAACCGAACTACTGTCATTCAGTTGTGGAGGAAATGCTTAAAACTCTTCTAGCAGAGTTCATGCTGAGTAGTCTCACCTTGCAATTAAAGAAGGCGAGGAGTGCAGATAGATGTTGATTGACATCTCTGGGAGCTCAGCTGATGCAAGGTTAGTTACCTAACTCAGTTATCTGCTGGAGCCCTTGAACTAAAAGAAAGGTTATTTGCACTGACAGCATCTTTTGTGCATGCAAAAGCACAGGAGAACTCAAGGAAGATATTCTTTGAAATTCTCAGGATTTGCACCAAAACACCGCGAATGTTAAATAAGTCCTTCCAGAACTGGAAGTTACTGAATTTAAACTGCTGTTCATTACAGAAAAGGAGGAAGAGGGGAAAATTTGGAGCATCATCATCATCTAATATTTGTGAAGATTTTGGAAGTGAAATAAAGATTTTTTTCAATATGAAGATATTTGCAAGGTTTTCCAGCTTTCCTGTGCTCCTACAGAAGCATTGTAACTTCCTGCTCCCTACTTCTGTGAAGAACTGAATAAGAATATTAAAGTAAAAGCAGTGGCGATCTCTGAAGTGAGGTTCACTTGAGAGAGAGATCACCAATATTCAGAGCCCTCCAGCACAGCTCGGGAACAGAAGCTCGTTGTTGACCAAGGCACAGCTTAGCATTATGCCTAGAAATCAGCAACATCATCTACCTAAACCATTGCATATCTCTAAGGCTTAAAAAGGACAAGGTGATTCTTCTTCTTTGTGCCCACTGCAAACTGTTAACAAGGGTAAGTCATGCCCAATTTAAACTAACTGTTCAGGACTGTAGAGACATCCCTCTGCACTCGTTCTTGCCAGTTGTGGTTGTCCATTATCCCTGATTCTTGTTCATGCAACATCTATTCATGCAACATCGAAACAGGGAACCTTGTGGGACAGAAGCAACAATTCTCCTTGTGCCTAAAGAACTGTTGTAGAATTTCAGGCAATGTCTAAACAGATAATTTGAATAGCATGTGTGTTTATGATTTTCTCGGCCACACAAGACCTTTTCTTCACCTTTGTCCCAGGTTCCGTCCTGCAGGTGTCCAGCACTGTCCAGTACCCATTGGACATAAATGTGCTGGCAGTGCCAGCTACTGCAAGCCAGTGTGCGGAGGAAGTCACTCACAGAGCAATCCCAATGGCACATGTGGAAATATGCACGGGACTTCTGTTACTCGTAGGGGTTGCCGTTAACAAAACTCAACCCTTGTGATAATGTTGATGCCCGTGCCTACTGCCCCACATAAAGAAAGAGGGGAAGGAAGAAAGCAGTCACCGCTTTTGCCAAGGTGCAGGAGATAATTCCCACTCTAGTGCATGTTACTCTTTTTTCTCCCCGCTGCTTGTACCCTTCTCCCTCCCTCCTATCTTCCCATTTCCTTCCGCCACTACAAAGCCCTTCAAAGATCAAAGTCATCATTGACCATGAGTTTGCACAATGTTTCTGCTTTGACAGTGGCTGGGAGCCAGCTGGCATGTGTTCAAAACCATCATCAGAATCTGTTTAATTACTGTTCCCAATGCAGTATTTTAACAAAACACCATAACGGACACCGTTCCAGCAAGCTGATGCCCAGTGATGGGACACTGCAGCAGTGCAGCCGTGACTTTGATGCTGGCTGTTTTAATTCTTTTTTATTTCATACTATTAATCCACTTTTTGGCCTGCTTTGAAATGATAACTTTGCAAACACAGAAAAAGGATATCTCTGAGATTCTCCCCAGTTTAGTAGAAATTTATTACTACAAGAGGTCCCATGTAGATTTGGATTCAAAATAAATCCCTCAGAAAAAAAAGACACCCTTTCTGCTAAGGCTCCCCCCCATCTGTGACCTGTTGCTGGACAGGGACACTCTCCTGGCTAGCCTTGCAGCTGAAGGTTAGCTCAATGATTGGTTGCTCCAGGCAGTGCTTGCAATTAATTCACTTGTTAAATCAAACCCATTTCAGCTGCTTCTAAGACTTTTCCCAACCTTTAATATATGTCTTGACTTCTGGTCCTGTCCGCAACCATTAGGTGGTTCCTCTGGATCATACCGTCCCTGGGTTCTTCCATGACCATGTATTTTTGCTGCCTCTAGGGGATAACACATAGCACAGGCCAGGTCAGACGTGCCCCAGGTAGCCAGTGGCTACCCGAATTGAAGGACCTCATGCTGTACACCTCTCTAGCCGATGGCACACACTTCCCTGCCACTCACAGTCTCAAACACCTGCAGTCAGCCAGCCTGGGCATGTGCCACTCCGGTGAGCAATGCAGTCTGGCACAGAGGTGTTCACAGACACCACTGCCATTGTAACAGGGCAAGCAAAACCTCTACCCTTCTCAAACTGTGCAGTTGGATACCCTCCAGGTTGTTCCCTTTTTTGTGTCTAAGACTTTGCACCCCTGGTGACTCTGCCCACACACCTCTATGGTGACACTCACTTGGTCAGACTTGATCTCCTTGTCTGGAGGAGGAAAGATAAATCTGTGGGTGAATCATCTGCACTATTGCCCAGAATTATACCACAGGATTGAGAGTCACAACACTCCAACCAAGTGCAGCCAAACCTTGGAAATGAAAACTCTACGTGAGACAGGAGAATTCTGAACTATCTGGTAGCAGAAGAGCATCCAGCCCAATATGCAAGGGAAAGGCAACAGCCTCACTGTGCTACTCTAGTTGGAAATTACAGCACCATCCGCTGAGAGGCATAATCGGGGCAGTCTCTGGCCAGTTACCACAACCACTTTGACCACAGCTAGGTACCTGTTATTCTTCTTGTCACCCAGGAATCTCAACTGCAGGTGCCCAGGGCCGGATGTGGATGACAAGGCAAGTCCTGCAGCCGAGGGCATCGCTGTCCTGGCAGACGCATCCTCCCACGAGCCAGGGAACCACTCCTGCTGCTCTGCAGTGGACAGCCTCTTTGGCAGCTCGAGGGACTGTGAATAATACTTTTGAGCTCCTGCCACCCGTCTCAAAGTGTGATCAGTATGTGATGATGCCAATGACATAGCCTGAACCTTCTGCTTCGAGTGGCTGGGTTTGAACAACAGGAACAAGAAAGATCCAGGATGTAGGGGACACTCGAAAGGACACTCTCCTTTGCACAAATCCTATGACAGGAATGCAGTCACCCCATCAGATCCCAGGACAGTGTTGAACAGAGGCCATGTGTTAGGGACACATTGTCCTGACATCCCCACCTTGCTCCTGGCTCATGTGACAAGTGCATCTTTTTGTCCTGCTTCCCTTGTCCCATCACGCAGCTGGATGTGACCTCAGCCCCAAGAAGCCTGTCTCACAATCTCTTGCTTTTGCCCATACCCAAAGCAAAAGGCAGATGAGGCAATTATTCCTCCTGTTCATTGCTGCTAAAGCCCGAGGCGAAAAGGTGCCCTCAAGATGTCCATGATGCTGGCCTAGGAGCCTCCGCATCCAGGGTCCTGCAGCAGGACATGGCACATGCAGTGCTTGGGGCACGCAACACTGTCCCCTGTGATGTGGTCAAGTTTTCACTTCTCACTCATAACTCATCTGCTGTTCTTTCTTGTATAAGATTCCATGGTGGATTTAATGGAGGCTTAACTTTAGGAGCTTTATTTCAAAAAGACATCAGAAGCTTCAAATGCTTGATCACCCTATCTCAGTAACTGGGGTGTGCAAAACTATCTGGGGATTATCCTGAGGATGAAGGTAAAATCTTGCCCTTGGAGAGCCAAATGAGAATTTTACCACGTATTTTACTGTATCCCTGGAGCTGGGATTTTCCCCAGAGAGACTTCTAACACTTTTGCTCTGTGTTCAGTCAGAAAGACCGCACATGATGCTGTCTGACTGGTGTTTAGCTTTTCTGCTTCCAAGCCTGGCTTGACCTAAGACAAGAGCTGGGAGTGGAGGAGAGGAAGGGGAGACAGGCCGGGCAGGAAACAGAGTCCAGTGAACTTTTACAAATCTTAAACAACTGCAGTTGGCTGGGATTCAGTGTGTGAGATGGACCAAGGTTCAGGGTGATTTATTTTATCTGGAATTGTTTCACATCTCTGGATGTAATGCGTGGGGTTGGCTCCCCCTCTGAAAGAAAGTAGGCATTTCGAAGTAGGCTTTCAAAATGATCATCCATTTATCTGTAGTGCAGCATTTGCCTTCTCTGCATTCACAAATTGGGAACTAATTCCCTGTACGACATAGCATTTAATGAGTTTGTCTCCTGAGTTCCGCAAAGCATTTAAAATCCTTTTGATGGCATTTTCTCTTTAGTAATTAATGTCTTATCGGTGAATTTTGCAGAGAACAATGGCCCGATTCTCCTCTGATGCCATTTTACATCTCTGTAGCTTCACCGACTACAAATGAGTTACTCCTGCTTTGCGTAGTGGGAGAGGAGAATTAAGACCTTAAGCCTACCACAATTTAATCACATGCTTTGAACTCATTTTCTCTCATTCAGAATTTGTCCTTTGCTTGCAGCCCTGCATAATTCCCATGTTACTATCATTAGGAAGCTGGTCATTACCAAGAATGTGTGTGCTACCTTTTGATTTTAAAAAACCCAGATGAGGGACGCTCCAGCCAGGGGAAGCCCCACACCATGTTGTCTCATGACAGTAGGTGGTGGGTCTTCCCCTCACCTGGGTATCAGACTCCCCCCAGGGACTACTCTACAAGCACTGAGGAACGCTGGTCATTATTTCATTCTACCCCTAATAAGCAGCCTCTTCTACATACCTGATAAGTTTGCAATTACACTCAAAAAGAAAAGCTTGTCACACGGAAATGAAGCTTTTTCTCTAGCATGCAAAGTCCAGCTGCATTTTCTCTTGGAAACAGTCAGACCACAGACTCTCCTTGTACTGCAGACCAATTTGTTTTGATGCTCACAGGATGTATATCCTCAGACTGGAATAAATATGCTGAAATGTGTACGACCTGGACACATCTTTATTTTATTCTTTTGGCTCCAGGTCCAGTTCCATCCTGAGAAGGTAAAAACAACATCAACAGAGAGAAACAGAAATGCGAACGAAACAAATAGTTGTGATAAGGCGTGACATAGACAAATGCTCACTTGCTGCTGGAATATATGTTTATTTTAAATATATTTGAACAATAAAGTATGAGCAGGCAAGAGGTAGCAGATATTGTTTTAAAATACTTTCATCAATTACACACAAATCTGGACTACCTTTACCATGCTCAGTATATTATGTGGGCAAGTCCTGCAGTATCTGTTTACTCCCATAAGTTAGGAGGTGATAAGAGGTGTCAATTCCAGTGATTTTTTCATATGTGCAAACATTACTCAGATGAGTACAGATTCTTGGAGCCAAATAATAGAAATTAGTTAACCCAAGCGTGACATGTTGTGCATTATATTTTAAGAGTAACATTAAGAAAACGTTTGATATGAAAACATTTAAGCTACAAAGCAAAGCGCGCGGAGTTGAGAAACATCAGAATTAAGGTTGTCCTTGTAGCTAATGCCTTACGATACCATCTTTAATTACAGTCATCTTTGTCATTGTCTCCATAGCTTTCAACTTCTGTAACAAAATGCTGCAAGGATCTTACTGACAACATTATCTCTCACTACACAGCCTATTATTTATGCTGATAAGCCAATGCAGAGTGTTGGGGCAGACAACATCTTCCCATCACTATTTGCTGACAGGAGAGGAATATGGAGCTTTGTGTTCACTCGTGGTACTTTTGAGGTCTGGAGGAGCACACAGTTGCCCAAGGATTGGCAGTTATCATCTTCTCTTCAGCAGGACAATGAACCTCCCCATCTTCTTCTGGCCACCCCAGACGCTGCATCGCTCTGCTTTCCTCCCTCGCTGCTCCTGCGGGTATCACCTACCATGGGCTTGATGGCCTGGTGCTCACCCCTCTGTGCCAACAGCTTCCTCCACCCTCACCCTTGTCCTTCCCCACCGTGCTACTCCCTCCCCATATCCCCCGACTTCCTCCTCTCTCTTCAACTCTTACTACCACTGCACCTCTCTTTATTCCTCCATGAGTAAATCAATTTCCCTTCTCTTCCCCCTCGCTGTGCAGGCACACACAGCAGGCCTTGTCTCGCCAGTGCTGAGAGGAAATCTAAAGCCAGCCCTTTTATTTCGAGACCAACCACAGAGAGATTTCTGTGGCTCTGAGCTGGAACATGCCTGGCCTAGATGGGATTTTTTGATGTCAGAATTTAACAAGTCTCCACCAAGCACGTACAAACTGCAAAGACACTGATGCTTAGACAGGGTCCAAATTCAGAAGTAATTTCCCAAATGTGTTGAAAAGCAAATTTCTGGTGTTTGGTTGACTCTTTTTGCCAAATTTTTGCTCTTTGTTTCCATGAGTGGAGGTAAAACATCTTATCAGAGAAATGTTTGAAGGAATTGCCTTACCATAGACAAAATAACATACTTTCTCCTAACCTTGCTCTTGGATACAGATGCACCATTCTTGATAAAAATTGCAAAACAAAATAAAATGAAACAAATAAAGTTGGCTGGAGGCTGATACCCAGCATAGGAAATTTCAGTTTGATGCATTAAACTTTGGCAAATGTTTAAGCTACTGACAACAAGATATAATAAGGAGAAAGTGTTGGGCAATCTCTGCACCTATAATTCATAACTCCTACACATTTTAAGATAATGGAAATTACTCGTGTTCATCAGGACTTGAATAGATGCCTCTGTTATTACTTGTATTATTCAGTTAGCAACAGCAGCCAAATGTATGTCTAACTGACTTTCATTAACTTCAGAAGTATACCTGGAAGAATTAAAGTCTATTTCAATTCAACTCTTCCATATTTTTCTCCTGATGTACTGCATACAAACCTTAACCACGATATCATCTTTGGGTATAATAAACTAAATCAACAATGCATTTCATTTTCAGGGATCATCACATATGAGACACTTCCAGGTATGCAAATATCTCAGTCAAATATTGAGCCATAGCTCTAAATGAAAGTTTCAGAGATAAAGAATTATCTTTTGTATTTCAAAGGTACATTTTGTCCTAGTAAAATAAATAAATAAATACATAAATAAAATGTAATAACCTTGGCTAGAATGGCAGGGTGGAAAATTTTACCCTGGTCAGGAGGCCAGCACAAAGTGACACGGAGTTTCTTACGGCAGTTAACAGTCAGAGCCAAAGCTGGGAATATAATGTTTCTTTGGCCAGGTTTCATAACTTTTTGGTGGTCCTTGCTGTCGGTATTGTGTCATTTGCTTTGTTTATGGTGCTTGGTAGGCATCTCCCCTGGAAAAGAGACCCTCAAATCGGCAAGGCACTTGAGGCAGATATTTTACATTTAAAAGCATCAGTGACTCACTGCATAGCAGGGAATGAGACCTGCTCTAGGAGCACTGCCAAAGCCAGTCTTTAATGCCAAGGTGTAAAGGCCATCTTTGAGTCTGGATGAGTGACTGGTTCGGATGTCCCCTTCTAGGCAGGTGTTACGACTTTCTGACCATAACTCTTCTGGAAAGCCTGCTATCACCATTCTTGCTGAGCAGGAGATTAGTCCACATACATACCCCCTTGCCTGCCCCACCTGCAGCATTCCCCTCTGCAGCCATCGCTGGAGTGAAGCCCCCAGCCTGGGTTTATCTCTCTGTCTCTTTGCAACGATACTCACTCCTTTTGTTGCACAAGACAGACAAAACAGATTCATTTTCAGGCTGCTCCTGGACTGCTTCACCCAACCCACCACCTCTTAGGAGGCTGCTGCTTGTGCTCTGCCCGTAATGCCGGCCTTTTATTTTCTTCTTAATGAAATCTCCCTACCACTACTCTTTCACAGAAAAGGAACAAAAAAGTTGTTTGCTGCAAGTTTTCTGCTGTCGGTTGTTGCCCAGCTAAGTTGCAGGCCAAGGTCAGACTTTCTATTGCATTCATATAAAGCCCAGCATTATAAACCACCTCATAAACCACATGCGGTCCAGTTGTATGGCCCTGGGAGTGACGTGGCAGACACAACAAGCACTGGTTGCTTAACGGTGCCCTTAGTCCTGCCATGCTGTTGTTTCAGCTATCAGGGAGCACACAGTTCTGTGCAGACATGTTTTGTGGTTTATAGCTAACCAAAATAAACAGATAGATGAAATAAAAAATAAATAACCCGTATATGATTCCTAAGCTGCATAGCAGAGGAGGCCTTTGAATCAAAGAGAAACAAAGATGTCCCAGGGTGTTTTGGGGATGCTTAGAAGAGGTACCCTTGAAACAAGAGCCTGTTGAAGAAGGATGCAAGTTCACATAATTATACTGTTAAGAACTAATGCAGAAAAGAACCACAGCTCAGGGTTTCGCTGTGTTTACTGGTGCTTTGGGCCTAGCATTCTCAATCACGCCTGGTATTATTGACCCAATCTTAATGGAGAAGCTGCATAACTAGGAGTTCTCCTCCCCATGTAGGTCTCTTTCCTTAGCCCTGCTGTTTGTGCAGGTCACCAGGAGGACTCAGCCAGGCAGAAATAAATGCTGGGGAAGTACTCAGGAACTTGATAAACACACTTATCCTTAATGGTGCTTTGGCAGCCATAGGCTGCAAATCTTTTTCCCGAGATGTCCAAACTAATTTTTTTGCACAGCTGCCATATCTTTCTAACCACAACTCTTCCCTAAAATTCTAGTAACTCCATGGCACATCCCACTAAAAGGGCGCTGCGAAGTCCTGTCTGTGCTCTGTGGTACTCCTAGCTTTAGAAATGTTTGTGTTGGTGTGAAGTCACTCAGTGCTTTGACTGCACAGTGTGAATGAGCCAGAGATGGGAACACAGGGTACAAATCCAGAAGGTTTATTTCCCCTTAGGAGAGACCCAGAGCTGGACATTTGGGTTATCACTGGGGCTTTCTGGTAGGAGATAACCGCATTGTACATGCTACATGCAAATTCCTCTCACATCCTTCCAGCATATAGCACATTTTGTAACAAAATGGCCTTTGGTGAAGTTTGTCCCTTTATCCCACTCCAGCCTGGATTGACTCGATGGCGGAATTGTGATCGGGTGGCAGGTGCCCACTGGAGGGCTGGGGGAGGACTCAGAGTAGCAAAAAGGCAGCACCATGATTGCTGCCTGACAGTCTGTATCAGCAATGCCCAGGCCTGCAGCTTTCTCTTGGCAGCTCTGTCTCATCACCTGGCTCCAATTACCCTCTCATTGCAGTTCTTATTACATAATTCCTTTGGGTTAAAAGCACTTGATTTCAGCTTTGTGTTGGGCTTTTGGCTTGCCTGTGTCTTTGTAAAATCTGTGCAACAAAAGGAGCAGGTGCCGGAGCACTTGGTTATGATAAGGTAGCACAACTGTTCTCTGTGGGACCATGCATGGAAAGGCCCCTTCCACAGTGTAGTGCTCCCAGACAGAGGGCTCATGAGGCAGCAAGTGGGTCCCAAGACAATCTTTTGTTACTTCTGTGACCTACAAGGGTTATTTCTTTTCTTTCCTGCTCATGCTCATTTCTATCTTTCCAAATCATCCGTCCATCTTGTGATCTTCAGTTCTTCTCCTTCTAGTATTAGAGCATGTGCTTGGCTTTGTGCTTGGCATCAGAGATTGCTCCCACACAGGCTTAAGGATGTGTGTAGGCCTTTGAGTTTTTGCAGGTCTTAGCCCTGAGTCCTTCATGGGCACTGTCCATACGGGCACTCACGGTCCGTGAGGAGCCCACTAGCTGCTGTTGTCTTTGCCTGAGGAAGGACTTCCCTTTGCTGGTTGCAGATGATATTTTGGTCTTTCACAGATTCTACCAAGTACATAAATCCCTGATAATCACAGGCTGTAACAAAAAAGAAAAGATGAGCTCGGTTAAAGACGTGCCTGAAAGGTCTGAATGTTAAAATCCCGCCTTACTGTAGTAAATCACCTGCCTCTTGCTGTCTGATGAACCTTAGGATGCTCCCTGTACTCAGCTTCTCTGTCTTCGCATTTGCCCTTTTATGTTATTTGTTTCTAATGTGGTGTTCTCTTTTCTTGCTGTTAAGGATCCTGCCAGCATAAGGAATAATATTTCTGGTTTCCTCTTTAACTTGGGGCAAGTTGCAACCTCTTTCTCATCCGTGCAGACCCCGTGCCTATGTGATGTCCTACAGATCTGGCCCAACAGTTTTCCTCCCTTTGCTTCACTGCATTTCACTCGCCCACATCAAACAGCACTGAAACTGTTGCTTAGTTGGATTGAAGTCCTGCTGCTGGCCAAGGAAGAGAATACACAAAATTGGGTCCTAAGTATTTGCAACATACTTTGAAGAAGGATTATATTAAACAATCTGTTTAACATAAGGAATATATTAAACAATCTGCGCGTGACACCCACGATGAGCAGACCATTGAAAATCTGATAAGATTTCAGTGGGGAATGCAGCCTAAAAATCAATGAGACAGCACATCCGGAAAGTGGATCTAGAAATAGCAAGCATGGTAACTGTTGAGAGGTATCATGTTCCTGGGACTGGGTCATAAGCAATGAGAGCACTCCAGGCATGGCCACCTACCCCTACGGGGACAAGGGCACTGCTGCTTCCCAGCACGGAGCCAGCTGTTGCACCCACATTGCACAGGGATCCGCAGGGATGTGTGTTTGCCTGGGAGAGGCTGGGAAAGTGATGAGTGGGGTGAGGGATTGCTTGTGCCAAATGAACTTTATTTTCTTACATGACATTCCTGTTTTGATAGGAAGGCAACCAGAGCGGGGAAGCAAAGGCAGTTGGGATCTCAACATCACCCACTGGCCAAGGCGCTCCACAGAGCAAGCAAGGCAAAGGGTGTGGAAAAACATCTGCCTGGGAAAAAAACATCTGTCTGGGGAATCTCCCTGGGCTCTTCTTTGCCTCTCCAGGCTGGGGTCCTCTAAGAGGAACAGATTTTGCTAAAACAAAAGAGATCGTTACGGTCCTTGTGACCATTTGACTCGGGCTATAAAACGCTGCCTGCAGCCTTCTGAATTAAACCACAAGTGGCAGTACGCAAGCAAGACTGATGTATTTTGCTTTCCTGGTTATTGCTCCTTTCCCGTGTCCAATGACTGATGTAATATATGGACACATTCAGTGGTGGAAACATGCTGGCATAGGCAAGTGGATCGGGCTGAAGCACCTAAGACCTGCAATACCACCATTTTCCCCAGTTGAGAGATGCTATCATAGACTAGTAATAGCAAGACTTCTTGTTTTGGCTTCTGGAGCACCCTTTCCTGAGGCTGTCAATTCTCGCAATATTTATTTTGAAGACTTAGCTCCTGGATCCACGTAACTAGTTACCAATCCCAGCTGTCTCTTACCTGCCACTCCCTCACCCCTACAAGTTTCCAGTCCTCTTCTTGAGGGAAAAAAGTGGGGGAAAAAAAAAAAAAAGAAAAGAAAATCTTGGGACAGAAAGCCACGTGAGGATCCAAAACGGACTGGCATTTTTGGATATCACCCCATATCACGATTTTTAGCCCCTCCGTCCTGCTTCCGACACTCGATGCTGCGACCCAGGCTAACGCGGGGGGGTGGCGCGGAGCAGCGGTGGGAATCTGGCGGCAGAGCGCTAAAACACGCGGCAGCGGCCAGATTTCCCTTGCAAAAAAGGGAGCTTTTCCACGTCTTCGCTTTTATACTGGGCCAGCCCACGGCGCTGCTCATGTTTTCCATTGGCGGGGGGGGAGGGAGGACGAGAGAGGAGAGGGGAGGAAAAGAGGGGAGGGGAGTGAGGGGGCTAGGTGATGTTGGAAATAAGCTGTTTATTAGCTAAAGTGACTAAAAATAACCCACGTAAGAGC
>JAAGNO010022738.1:0-18977 GCA_033439905.1 Ceryle rudis | reverse complement strand
TTGTTAAACCTCATCCCACTGACCTCAGCCCATCGCTCCAGCCTGTCCAAATCCCTCTGCAGAGCCTTCCTACCCTCGAGCAGATCAACACTCCCACTTAATTTCGTGTAATCTGTGAATTTACTGAAGGCACATTCGATCCCCTTGATATAGCTGGAAAACAGAACTACACCCTCTCCTCTGCCTGCCTTGGCTGTGAAGTGACTGTTAGAACAGCATCCCATATAACCATGAAAAAACAAGTTCATCTCATCTCAATTCCAGCAGAACATCCTGGAGCAGCTTATGCAAAGATCACATAATGTAACACATTTAAAGTCTCAGGGAAATGTACATCAGGAATATCAGCTGTGAAAGGAAATGAAGTGACAGGAAACCACAGAAGTGAGACAGAGCCATGTTAGCATGGTTCTGCTGTTGCCTTTTTTCAGTAATGTGCCACCAAAGGAAGTTATTCAATGCATACGTTTTATTGCAAAAAATGAGACCAACAAGTCAGATGGGTCCTTCAGGACACAGCAGCTTTCTCTAAACATGACCTAAACAAATGATCCTCATAACAAAGATCACTGGGATGGACACCTGGAGACCACAGGTCCTCTGGCAGGCGGTGTCAGCAAGCTCGAAGCGTAGAAGCTAATGCATGGAGTTTAAGGTGATAAACCACATGCACCTCTGGCAGAAGGAGCAATCAGGCACCTCTTACTGCCATTTCGCAGAAAGGGGAAGTCATTTCAGCTACAGCTGAAACAGAGCAACTCCCAACTACTGCCAGAGCAACAGACTTCCAATGCAAAGCAAAACAGGCTTCCTACAAACACTGCTGAGCAAATAGAATTATTTTAGTGCTGCAGCAAAAGCTCAGGCTCACCTGTTTCAGGTTTACAAAAAGGCTCAAAAAATGACAACAAAGAGTTTTTCCAAATCCTCTGCTCCTTCCACTCTCTGCAAAGAAAGACAGGCCGGCCAGACACACCACACCACCACCAGCAGTGGTCTTGGGGAGGAACAACAAAACAAGCACAAGCCTGACAAACTCATCAGGTAGAGAATGGGCATCAGACAAAACTACCAACCCTGAACTCCTGCAGTCTTCAACAGACCCAACTTTTTTCTCCTGTGAAAGATGCATCTATTTCAGGTATGTGCTCTCTTCTCCCCCACAAGCCACCCTGAATGTATGGAAAATTAATTTCCAAGGGACTTTGTTCACTAAGGGCAAGGCCATCCCAGGCATTGGAAAGACAAGCACAGCAGAGGGACACAACCAAAGACATGAGAGGGACAGAAATACATATGAGCTGGCAGAGGCAGAGAGGCCACACTATTTTCCCAAACCTCTGCCACAGGACCCCATGAACTGCACAGGCAGGAATTCCCTCATGATCTCACCAACCAGTTGCCAAACTAGTTTGAGCCAAAAGTCCCTGATCTGCCAGTTAGAAGACAACACAGGTGTTGTAAACTTGGGTTATTTCTCACATGCCTGAGCAGCTTGTAAGAAATGAGCAATAGTTGGCAAAATGTTCATCCCCTTACATGTGTCCGCACACAGCAGCTGCAGGAGACACTTTGTACAGAGTGCAGCCTACACTGGCATATCAGGAAGGGGAATACACGAAGCTATACCTTACTTAGGAATGCTCACGCGCTGTGTGAAGTACTGTGATAATTAAATCGTTAGTCACATTGACAAGTGGGTGGAAGAGGCTGGAAACGTCTGATGCAGTTCTCTACAGGCAATTATAGATTAGCAGCGATACATCTGTCATAGACAAAGATGGGCTCAGACCCAAGTATTTGCAACAGCTCAGCTTTAACCCATTTCCCAGAAGTAAATCAGAATGAAGACACCAGCTCCGCATCCACAGTATTCTGAAACAGCCCAGACCCACCACCAACCTACCGCGTGAGAACAGCTGTATGATTTCACATACTCAAATATTCATCCAGGCAAGAACTTGCAGAGGCTAACCCTTATCCAAAGATCTAGGAATTTCCCTTCTTTAAATTCTCCCTGATAAATACTAACTAGTTATGTCGCGTCTATAGTGCCCCAAGTGCTGTGTATCTCACTTGGCTACTGTTGCAGGCTCAGCGGAGATTTCAGCAGTTCGGTAAAGACTTAACTACCCTCTTCAGTAAGCATCTGCCACTCAACTCATCTTTGCAAAACTTTTAAATTTCCTCTAAAGCACAAAACTGAAAGTAATTCCAGTTGTCTTAATGTAAATTTTACATGGGAGCTGATAATGAAAAACTCGATCTTGTTTCACTACCAGACTCAAACTTCCTCCACATAGAGGGATATAATTAGGAAGCTGGGAAGAAAGTCAACAAAAAGTAACACAAGTTACAAAAGTAACACCTCACTCGCTGTGCTGGTCCCACTTCATAGAGAAGCCCATGCAAGCTGGTATCTTTCCCAAGTCCAGAACTGTCAAATTCTTTAGAAATGAACTGTTGCTGCGGGAACCCAAAAGTTTGCAGAGGGTCTGTGTATTTGCTGCTTCCTGTGATGGGTCAGCTTGTAGGAAACAGCAGTCACTAGGAATGTGCACAGAGGACAAGACTCACACAGACAACCAAGGTGGGGTTTTTTTCCCCCAAAGAAATTTTATTTGAGAAAGTTGACAAAAATCCCCCAACCAGTCATTACAGGTAAATCCATACCAGTCCTCTACACCTGCTCCCCAGTAATCATACCAGTACAGTGAAAATCAAAATGCAACACCAGAACAATGACAGTGTAACAGTCGCCTGGGGAACTTAAGGCCTTGCTACCATTTTAAAGATAAAGATATCTTTGTACTCAGACAAGGACAGGGAGAGGACATCAAAACGGACGAGACTGGAAAAGCCCCTTTCTTGTACTGTCTTTTCAATTTATATAAAACCAAAAGCAAAACCTTAACAGATCTACAGGCTTCAAACTGTAGGACCTAAAACTACCTTCAAATGACTTCTGTAATTCAGTCCTGTGGCATTGCTGCTGTTCTGCACTGTAACAGCTTTCAAAAACACACAAGGATAAAATGGATTCAAGGGCAGAGGAGAGGACTTGGATTCTTAATACAGCTTTATCGAAAAAGAAACCAATTAAAAGCAATTTAAGCAGTTGCCAGTGGAACTAACAACTCCAGGAACTTGGCAATGGCAAAGGAGAGTAAAAGTACTGATGTATTTAGGTGACAGGAGGTCATCTTTTCATCCTCCTTCCCATTGCCTCACCCTGGACAACAGTTTCCTTCCCAGCAACAGACAAGATTCAGGTCAGAAATTATAAAACCATGTTTTTTTCAAAACGATAGCCCAGGCCTAGGGCCATGAAAACCCCTTCCCTAGCCAGAAGTATCTAGGCACATGCCACCACAATGCTGTGCTGCTGAACCATTTTCTCTGAAGGAATGCAGATAAGGTGAAAGAATTTTAAATCACTGCCTAAAAACTGTAATAGGTACGTGCAAGAAGTTAACCTGCCTGTTTTTTTCCCAGCCTGGCTTGTTTAACATTACGCCATCCGGACAGCCGAGAAATGAGAAGAAGCTGCTTGCTCCCTCCATAGTACCGCACGGGACAATAACAATTCTGTTGAGGGCACTGTTCAGACTTCCCTCAGATGCAGAGTTAGCCTGTTCCTATCCTGTACTGCTTTTTTGAGTTAAGCCACTTTCTTCCAGTGGCTCCTCTGCCAATCTGCAAAGCACCTCTTGCACCCTCAGACTTCAAAGCAGGGCACAGGCCCTCAGGCTTCAGAGGAGCAGCAGCCCACCTTGCTTTGAGTTCTCAGAAAAAGCCATCTGCCTGCTAGATAAACATTACAGCGTTAGATGAAAAAAGTCTTCTGCTTGATGTAAGACCAAGTTCCTAAGCATAACCTGGTCCTATTTGTTCAGTGACTATATGTGACTGAGACCTCCTGTCTGCACAAAAGGCCGTCCCTGACCAAGGCTTTCATGAAAACTGCTGCATCATTTCAGGACAAGAGAGGCAAATCCAGGACAAACACATGGTGGGACCAAGGCTAGACAGCTTATTTGAGCAAAGCAGGCTTCTTTCCAAGCTCAAACACATTCCCAGGCCTGCCTTCCAAGGCTCCTCTGCCTCCAGGTTGAACCATCATATGCTCAAGTGCCCTGACCTGTCAGCACAAAGACACCAGCTCCCACAGGGAGAAACACAGAGGTCCACAACAGGGACCAAACCTTGGACCTCCTGCTGTCCTCAAGTCCTGCTGGAATGATGAATACTATTGCTTTGCACTCACCTCCATTTGCACGAGGCTTAGCTCCAGGCTTGTCAGAACAGGGAATCCCTTGCTCTGCCCCAGTGCTTGCTTCACGGCACTGAAGAGCTCAGCAGGGTCAAGTGGCTCAGAGTTAACACTACAGTCACAGACAGATGGGAGACATCATCAAGCCAAGATTATAAAAGGAGAAGAGACAGCGCAAAAAACTTGCTGCAGCTGTCACAGAAACATCTTTTTTTTTTATTTAATCGCTGCCCCAGGAACCCCCAAACCCACCACAACCTCCCCCACCCTCAACATCCAACAGGATGTCACAAGTCCCCTGTTGTCTCCAATGTTTGGACTCCCCTCCCCTTTTTAATGTCAAAATTCCTGCAGAAAAGTTCTAGTCAGCAAGTATCATCTGTGAGATAGCTCCAGGGGGCCATGGTTGGGTCCCAGTGGTGTCCAGCTGGGTCTGAGAAGAGGGGGAAGAGGACTTGCTCCTTTACTCAATCAGTTTCTTGGCCTTGAAGAAGCGACGCAGGTAAAAAACCTGCCATGTGGCCAGTCCAATGAGACAACACATGGAGAAAATGCTGAAGTACAGAACTCGGGTGTTTGTCGACTCTGAAACAGACAACAAACCATTGCATGGCAGTCTGACATCACAGGATGCACCTCAAGAGGGCAAAGTTCCCAGGATATTCTCTCCCCACCCCTGCGAAACTTCAACGGCAAAAAATCATAAAGCATGAAGGCAAGGGCACCCAAGCACCAGCAGTACTTGAGAATAAAAGCAGAGGGAACAACAAGGACGATAATGAGGGGGAACAAGGTGAAACTGTGGTTAATGGGCAACATGAAATGTCATAGATTAATTCACATTAAGGATGGAGACAGAAAGAAATGATGACTGGGACACACAAGACTCAGTGACTGCTTCAGATGAAGAGAAGTATCAGCAAGTTTCCCTTATGAGGAACAGAACAGGCAGAGATGGCTATAATTGCCTGATCTCCAGATAGTGTCCTAATAACACATTCAGCAGAAGTAAGGGGTCTCCGAGCTCCATCATTCTGAAGGAGCACACTGTGTCTTACCGTTCGTGTCCCTCATCTCCTCTTCTCGTTTCTTCATATAGGCAAAGTCATTAACAATGGACTCTGAAAGGTCTTCCAGGCGCCTCAATTCTACCTCCAGAGGCTTCAACTTCTCTACTTTAGCAATCTAAAAAACAGAAGAGTCAGGCAATTCACCAAGCCAAAACCAAAAGCTCCCATGTGGGTTTTCACTGACAGTTTGAACCACTCCTCCTCACATACTACAGATCTGGGACATCCTTCCCCTAGGGAAACACCTCTACAAGCCAGAAACTACCATTGCATAGAACATTACCACTTCTCCCACCTGTTCTCTGAAACACACTTTCCTACTACCCCTCCCACACAGCAGAGGAGCACAGTATGCATACAAGCACGTTTCTTCCTTATTTGGTCTAATGCTAGCTTATTCACAGTTGGCTTCTGAGGAGCGAGTAGAATAGCTTGCCACATGACTAAACCTCCAGTGAACAGAAGTTACAGACTGAGATACAGGTGACTAACATATACACACACAATACTGTTCTATAGGCACAGGATATTAGCACCGAGACCCACTTTGCTAACTGTTGCCACATGCTCCAGAAAGCCCAGGCAGCCTAATTCCCAGTACTAGTGGTTTGAGGACACCCACAAGAGCTCAGGGATTTTATCACTTAGACTGATAACCTCAAGGGCAGCATTTACTCTTGGTAAGGACCACGCAGCTCCCAAGAGCTCGACCTGCCTCAAGCCACCAGGCGACGCTGTTGGAACACTTAGGGGACAAGCTGCTTTTGAGCCAGTTCAAAAGAAAAAGAAAAATGCAATTCCCTTATAAAAACTGATTTTATACGACATCATTTTTGCGCAGATCATGCAACCCACAGTTGTACAAATCATAGACTTGTATCCAAAGATAAAAACGCACGGGAAATTCAATTAGAAAGAACAGTCTACAACAGCAACGCTTTGAATTTGAATGTGTAAACAGATGTCCCTGTCCCACTCCTGGCTGCAACCCGATTACACATTATGTAAAATCCGTGACACAAGGACATTACTCAAAGGAAACTAACTGCAATTCCTGCTACAGTGTAGGGCTTGGGTAACTGATTCTTCCATAGAAATCTGTCACTATAACCAATGAGTGATGGGATCCTTCCATGAAGACCAAATGCCATGCCCCCAAGTAACGCAGCAGAATAAAGATGTGCTGCAGAAAACTACAGAAAACACAGAGAGCACCTGCAACTCACCACTGGTCTCACCAGCACACAGGATTACTCAGATGTAAAACACAGGATGACATCCCTCAGTGGTCCAGGTGCCAACAGCCAGGCAAGAGGATGCCCGGGTTGCAGGCATCCCCAAAACACTGCTTTCAGAGGCAGCTGCCCATGGGCATCAGAGCCCATCTGAAGAGATGCTTGTGACCAGGCCAGCACTAGCTAATCAGTCATTTCACTGAAGGGTCTTTCACATGACACGTGCAACCTGACAAGCCGCAGGCCATCAAGCAGTCATCTGAGGACTTTTATGCTGAGGTTAGCTGTATATTATAGCTCTGCCAGCACAGCAACATCAGTTCAGAGTGCATTTGTGAGAAGGCATAGGAAACAGGAGGTTAAATCTCTCCTGCTTTCTAGACAATAAGTTGTACTGACAAAACCCTCTGGCCTGGACATGTATCTGCCAGCAGAGCTTTGCTGAAAAACTCACACAAGGGCAAGCGTGCCTATGGCCCATGCTGCTCACACAGCTAGAGAAGCAGGTCTGGTCTGTAACACACACAAGGTCTCAGGCAGCTCTACCGACAAGCTAACTCTGCACTGACTGGCTCCATTATCTTCCCAAAGGGCACTTTTCCTCATTCACAGAAGGCTACAAAGGCTCCACTGGGAACGAAACAAGAACAGAGGCTTGTCTGCTCCATCCTGCATCTCTTCAGCTGCTACTTTTAGTCCTGCATGTACTCAGAGATGCACATCCTGGGAACCTCTTTCATCCCTAGTGAAGCCAATATGCAGTAGTACCAAGCATCTGTGATGATGGAATACCATCATGCTAGGAAGGAACATCTGGACCACCAGAACAACCAAGACAACAATTCCACTGAACTTTCTCAGGGGCTGCTCAAAGATTTGTCAAAGTCTAACTCTCTTCCTAGCATAGAAAGAGACACATTATAGCCAAGCTGATCTGGAAAGGAACCTAGACTGCCTAACCTTCTTTGTGCCCTCTGAAAGTCTTTTCACTAACTTCACTTCTACTTACTGAATGGAGAAAGTTATTCCTCCCTACCCCAGAGAACGAAGGTGTGACACTGTCAGGCAATTAGGTTTTATAACCCAGCTTACTCTACGAATTGCTTTGCTCCAAAAATGTCTGTATCTATGAAAGCTTATGAAGCTAGGCTTGGACATCACCCCTCCTCTCACTCCATATATCCATGCACAAGCAGGACGGCATCAGAGACCCTTGTTCAACTCCCTGCATAAAGTCTCCTTGCAGCAATTCCACAAGATTCAGGGGGAAGGACAGGTCACTGGTACGGTGATAAACATACAGCAGATAAACTTCACAAGCAAAAGGCTCAAAAAGGCAGCAGCTCTGGGAGAAAAACCTGAGCGACAGTGCTTCCGTCTAGGACCTTAAAGTGACCTGTCATGTCAAAACCCACAGATACTACAGCAACCTGGGGAGAAAGAGGATAAAAAAAAGAAAACACACTGCAAAGCAGTGTAGCTAAACGCCTGTAGCAGCTGTACAAACAGTAAACCAGTTAAGAATCCTTTGCAGACATGCTGCTCGACAAGGCTCAACATAGCCTACCACTCTGAGAGGTCCCCACAAGTCAAGGATGCTTGCCAGTGCTGCCTGCTTGCCAGTGCTGCCAAGATGTTCAATCGGTATCAGGTGGGACTGCAAGCCTAAATTATTCTTTTTCCATCGATCTAACTACAATGACAAGCAAAATGGATACTTACTTTTATTCCAAGACAGCTGTATCAGTACAGCCACTGAGTAAGTAGATCTATGGGCATAAGAGAATCTTTCTGCACAGGGACAATGCTTCTAGGTAGTACTACAGTAATGTAATCCAGAGTATGATGCAAGATCATATTTAAAGAGATTCTGTAAATGTAGTCACCATAATCCTCCCAAGTTATGCTCTCAGGGGTCATCCTGTAAGATTTCAACATCTTGCAATCCTTCAGTAGCTGGTTGCCAGACAGCTGGCCCAATGATTGCTTTGCTCTCCCCTGACCCCAAGTGCTTCTTCACCCTCCATCTAGGCCATGCTTTAGACTGACTTCAAGCAATGATTGCTCTGCTCTTCTCTGATGAGGGAAGTAGACACAGTAATCATTTGTAGGAATCTTCCTCTGCCAACAACTGTCACTTTCTTAGGCACAGGCTCTGTGCTGAGGGCTGATGACCCCAAATTCTAATGAGCCAGAAGCATAGTAGCAGCCATCAAAATTCAGCATCCAAACCAGTCAGGACTATTCCAGCCACAAAGCAACTGCTATTCCACATAGCTGGCTCTTGGGTCTTAGAAAGCTATGTCCTCCTAAGCTGGAAACATTTAGGCTTTATGCCTGTTTGCAATGTCACACCCTCAAACAAAATACCCATTTTCCACCACCTACTCTGCCAAACACGTTTACATGGACACACTGCCAGTTCTTAGAAATTCACAAGCACCATTTCGGGGCTGTCGAGCCAGTACATCTTACAGTTGGGAGGGTAAGAACAGTAACAATGCAACTTGACCTTTAGGAGGATCTGATATTAACCTAAAATGACCTTCACTGCTGTGGCTAGGGAAACTTCACATCTCACTCTCTTGTTGCCTCTAATACCTATGCCTAGAAGCTGGGTCATGCTGTCCTAGCAAAGAAATTCACACATTAGGCCCCAGTTCCCAGAGTAGAGAAGTAATTTTAGTTGATGTTTGTCTTCTTTTTTTTTTTTTTTTTTCCCCTAACACACTGGAATTGTAGGTTTCAGACAGGCTTTCATCACCGCTGGGAAAACAGCTTCCCATCATGAGCCCCAGATCTACAAATGGCATCACGTGAGTGCTGGGAAAGAGGATCCTGCAGTGCAGGCAGCCAGGGGACATTACCTCCTCGTAGTTCTTTGCTTCCACTCCATGCTTCATATCCAGAGTCACGAGCTGGTCCGGCATCCTCCCTGTTCCTGGAAACATAATGAAAGGATTCATTGTGCACAACATTCAGCCTGCCAGGAAATCACCAGCTCTCCTCACCACTGAGGAAGAGCTCACAACATCCCTCCCCTCCACGTCTGCAGTTAACTGCGGAGGCAGCACAGTCCAACCTAAAAATACAGAGACTTCACAATAAATCCTGGCTGAAGGAGAGCCTCCCAAAGATAATGAGAACAAGCTGTAACTAAAAGCGCTAAGTGTGTGTGGGATGCAAATCTGTAAAAACTGCAGAGGATTAGAAGATGAATACCAGCTGCTATGAGACAGCCTAGCTAAAGACAAGTCACCAGAGGGACAAATATTCAATGGGGAAGCCCACGTTCCTCCTAGCAGGAAGTGCACTGGCAGCTTGTCAAGTTTACAAGCATTGTAAATGATTTTTTACATTCAAAGGCGCAGAAGGTAAAGTGCTCTAATTGAGGAACATGGCACACAGGGCCTACTGACCCTTGCACACTGCAGTATGACATATCTTTACCAACATATCTTTTTAGGGAAAGAACAGCTCAAATGTCTGAGACCCACTGTGCTTATGCGAATCCAAAGATGGCAGAAGGCTTCTGAAGCCAGGAAAATGTCACTTCAGAGAACAGCCAGCTGGAACTGCACGAACAGCGAGTAGGATAAGGCTGCTATCAACAACACAGTAGGTATTTTTTAAGGCTGTAGCCCCCAACCTAGGCACCTATGGCTAGCGGCATTTAAGATACCCTAAAGAATGCAGTACATCAGCTGATCCAAGTATCATATTCCACTATACTACCAACCAAGGAAATGTCTGTACATAACACGTTCCCAAATCCCAGCACCTGGGGCACACAGTTGTCCTCAGCTGTCTGCCAGCAAAACACAAGGTCTGAATTCAGTTACACTATGAATTTCAGAGTCTTTATCCAGGAGCACGTTCAATACTCACACATTGCCTTAGGGGGCTGCCGGGTGGACATTCCCTCAGTTCACAAACAAATTCGATGTACAGGTTACACTGGGCCACTCTAGTGGGAGGTAGGAAAACACTCCAGATCTTCAGTACAACATCCCCAGACTTACTCCCTACCCACTGAACCAGCAATTCAATACCAGAGTAGAATCACCTCGACCTTCTACTGCTGGCAGAACAGGGAATAACTTATTGACAAGATGGTCCATATCAACTACAAACTGTTTCTTAAATTTCACGAGGGATACAAGAGCTCAAAATTCAAACCCAGCACAATGGATAAATTAGGATTAGGATGGACTTTTTTTAGCTTTCTTATAAAAGACTGGTTACTGTAAAAACAAACTCAAATCCCAGCCCTGTTCTTTAACAGACAGGCTGTATACAACCCCTCAGTGCTCCTTTCTCCAACCACAAGTTTTGACCACTTATGCTATACATATACCAGCATGCCTGGAGACTGACCAGTAGGACAGCCAATAGTAGCTGCAGAAGAAAAATTGAAGAACACAGTTCAGTGAGATGTGGGGTTTTTTTAATGTTGTTTAAATTACAGCAACTTGGGCAGAGAGATGGAGCTTCCAGGAAGAGATGAGAAAGATAAAAAAGACAGTGAACAGGATAACATAACTGGAAGGATTAATTTGTCAGGCTGGAAGAGAGAGCTGCCAAGAGCCAGTAAGAAAATAGAAAACTTAAGAGCTGCTGGGTGCAAAGGGATGGAAAGCAGACATTCTGCAAGAGGTTAACGTCACAGACTGGCCTGGAAAAACTCAAGCTGCTCTAGTACAAGTTTACTGAGCCAAAGGCACTAGGCAGCTCCCTTTATGCTCATCAGATCCTCAGTAACTCCCTGCTCCTCCTGCAGCCAGGGCACACCAGAGCAGACTGGATCAGTGGCAAAGAGAAATACAGTTAAGTCCCAAAGACCTTAAACTAAATTGATACCTACATCCCTCAGGAGGTCTTCAAGAGGTCATCTCACATGAGCACAGAACTGTTTCCTGGGAGATTAGGGGAGTTCCTAATTTGCAAAGTCAGTGGAAAAACAGGATGGTTGAACGGGGTGTAAAAAAAATTTTCCACAGGAATTCCAGGAAAAAATGAGCCTACACTCTTAAGAAAGTTTAGGGGGAGAAGGATTACAGAAGGAGCAAAGAGGTAAAGATTAGCACAGGGGGAGAACCCTGCAGGGGTGTGTGTAGCGCAGGTCAGGCTGTTCTCAGAGATTAGCAGACGGTGCCAAGTAAGTGCCTGGGAACAGGGCACTGGTGAGGAAGACGGGACCCTTCCACCCTGGAAGGGCAAAAAGAGCCTATCATGCAAACACCCATAGCTCCAAAAAGCACCCTAAGAACTCAAAGTGGACTTTCTAAATAGGATCTCCTTCTCACTTCCTCTTCCTCATTTCTGTGGTTAAGGATTGAGAAATCCCAGTTGCTTAGACCCCTCAGATCTAAACGGCTCCGGGCTTCCTCTACCGACAGTTTTTCTCTTCTAGTACTCCACCAACATCCTTCATATCTGCTGCATTACAAATCCTGACCACTTGATGAGACTGTGGAAAAAACCCCAACCCTCTAAAGAGAAACATGGGGATAAAACAGCGCTTGGTCAGTTCCCCCATTCCCATGCTGACCTTAATGAGGACACAACGCACTCCCTTGGGATGCAGTTACTTCTTTCACAGTAACTTAACTAAGTCCTGCAGGTGGTCAAGACTCACAATACCACCTCCCTTTAATACTTCCTTGATTTCCAGCACAGGCATGTGAAATCTGGAGATATTCATCATGCAGCATCTCTCTTCAGCAAGGAACTTGCAGTGTCTGGCTCCAAAAAGAAAATGTCAGCTTGGAGGCCCCCAAAGAGAAAGCCTCCAGAAGAGGATTCAGCTGCTCAGTTGAACTGCTCTAGATACTGGCACCTCAACGCCCCACTGATCACCATGTAGAAGCTGCACTTTGAAATATTTTACCCTCATGAGTACTGACTGAAAGCTCTGAAGCAAACTTGGAGCAGTACAAGGGAATCAGGGGGAAAACATTTGCTACAATCAAAAGAGCTATAAAGGGCTCCGTCTAGGCAAGAAACCTCTGGTCAAAAGCACTGAAATAGAAGTCTAGACACAACTAAAGAAAGAAGCCTTTACTACTTCAGTGTGTGATCACATGGAAGCTATGAAAGGATTTGTGGGACTGTATGGAGACCTCCCAAATGCCCAGGTGTTGGACAGTAAATAGCATGAGTGACTCCCAGATGAGTCACTAGTGCCTTTATGTCTCAATGCATTGAGGAGCATTTGGAAGCCCTAACTTCGGAGTGAAAGAAAAACAAAATCCTGAGCATTTAGGGTCACTGTCTTACCTGTAATACTACAGAAGAGGTGTTACAAGCCAGATCCCTCCCAGTCCCAGCAAAGAAGACAGACTTCTCTTTCTGCAAAGATTTCTGCAACTAGCAAACTACTTGTATCTTACACGTGGAACAGAACAGCATAACAGAGGCTGTCTTTCAACAGCTATGAGGAATGCTGCTAGTGACTGCCCCAGTATCTTTTAGGGTAAGACCTAAGAAGAAACAGGTTCAGGGAGCAGAACTCTGTCAGTGACCATGAAAAGATGTGAGCACCTGTAAACCTGTATCTGCTCACACCACTACAAATGAGACCAGAGCCCATGTTAGCTGTTTGCAGCGCATTTGTCCTGAAGTTGAGCCCAGCCACTCAAAGCAGCACTTGCGTCACACTCGCAGGAAATGAGCCCAGCATTCATTAGGCAACCATCCCTGCAGCACAAATGCAAGGCTGACGTCCTGCTCATTTCCCCTTCCCTTTATTGACCACTTAGAAATCAGTTGCGGATGCAAACCACAGCCACATGCCCTACAAACACACCCCCAACCTGAGAAAATGGTTGCTAACCTAACACAGGATGGCTGGCAAGTACACACTATGGAAGCATCATGTTCCACCACATGGGGAGAGATGGTCAACTGGAGAGAAAGACAGGGTCCTGGAGATAATGCATCCTGCTCTGTCCTGGTTTGACTGCAAAAGGGGGAGAAGCACGAAAAGGGCAAAAGATTTTCTCCCCAGTACTGCCATTCATTGAAACTGTGGTGGCCTCTGCAGGAGGAACACACCGTTACCCTTCCAGAGGAAACCCAAGCAGTCTACACTAGAGCCACAGAGAATGACTTGATTTCAAATGCAACACCAACAACAGATACTCTGCAGTGAAACTGCCCACAACATCCTGAAGATCAGTTTCAAAAGTCAAATAGCATTCTGTGGGCCACAGTCAGGATCACTTCACCCATACCTCTAATCCACACGAACTTGTTCAGAAGGTTGAAGCAGCCAACAGACCTTTCACTTCACTTACCCACAGGAAGCTTGCTCTCAAAGCAGGCTTCAAACATATCATAGTCTTCAGTGGTGAAGGCAAACTTGCCCTTAGTGGCATCCTCCTTGGCGTACAGGATGTGCCCAGCTGAGTCCGTTATCTGTAAAAGAGACGAGGAGGGTGAAGAACACAGTGCTTCACTGCCACGAGCTCACGCTGCCTGTGCTACGCAGGAAGAGGTCTTGCAGCATCCCCTTTGGAGCTGCTGCATTCTCCTTTCAACAGTTTTCCTCCTTCCTCACAACTATGTCAATTCCTCTCTTCCTCATCCCCACTCCAGGAGCTAACAAAGTCAGAGTGCCTCTAAGGTAATTACTGACTCTTGGATTAATGAAAAAAGAATCCCACTGAAAAACAATCAACCAACAAAAAAAAAAACCCAAACTACACCAACTCTTCTTCCTCCTATAACCTCTGAATATAGACTACATTGAGGAACTCTCACTGAATCAAACTGTTATTCATTGCCTTCTTTTTGCAAGCAAAATTCATAAATTACCATAGCAACAGAGATATGGAGAAGCTTTATGGGACCAAAAGGACTCACTCCCCAGAAGATGGAATGTGGATGGGTACATCTATTCCTCTAGAAAAGAAACATCAGTGTGGCCCTGAGTTATACAAGGTTTGGGTGCCAAGATCCATAAAAGTGGCCACTTCAGAGAACAATTCAGACAACAAAGACAGAATAACAATTGCTTTGCACAAAGTCTGTGAAATTACTAAGAACAGGCAAAAAACACAGGTCTACAGAAATGCTTCAACAAAAACAAAGGACATGCATTTCATGACGCAGACTTGAGAATCACTGTGCTCAATTAAAGGCTGCATTCAGTTGAAATTCTCTGACCACGGAGAGAGATGAAAAAAAAAAATGAAAGCGTTACAATACAGTGTGAAAATCAGCAGTTTATGTTCCACTGGAACACTTCCCAGTCCCCCTCAACTCTAACCTTCAACAAGTATGTATGAAAAAGCATGAGTGCTAAAGTGACTACAGGTATTTGAAAGTCTTGGAGATGAAGAGACTAAAAAGCTTGGGAATCATTTTGAAGGTATGCAAGAAGTACAAAATATAATTTGTGGTATTGAGAAGGTAAGACAGACATTCTCCTTTACTCCACCTTACAACAGAATAACAGCCTCGTTTCCCTGTACAAAGGCCATACAAAAGGGCTAATTTTGTACCCAAAATTACTCCAAACACTCTTTATTCTTATTAGAACACCTACTTAACTCCCTGACAGGGTATACCACTAATGCCAGCAGCCTGCTGGACTCAGAACATGTGTGGACCTTCACAGGGATAATAAAAGTTGCCTGCATTAGGCAGGAAAAATAAAGTATATAAATCCTCATGCCTCAATGTCACAGGCAAGACTTTAGGAATGAGCTTCCTCTACATAACAGGTTATCCTGTAATTGTCTGTCATGGGATTTGTTGTAGCTGTCCCTACACCACATGGTACTTGTCAGCACTCGAGAACAACAAGCAGCACCACTCTCCTCCCACACTGCAGTCCCTGCTCAGCACTCTACCTGTATTCAAGCATCGAGCAGATGAAAGCATGCCTGCCTGCACAGTCAGACATAGGCAACCAACACAAACCTTCTTCTGTCTGGAAGCCACCAGACTATTGGAAGTACCCAGCTCAAATGAGTAGGCCCTGCTGGAGCACTGGACTTTCTGCATCTGACCTCACAGTCACGGTGCAAAAGCATGTGTTGTGGCCATCATACAGTGCACACTATTCAGTGGGGTGGTCCTGATTAACCAAGATACTAGCCTCATCAGGATTCCTATCAAATAGTCTGCACACCAGGTTCTCCATTCCAAGAACTGGTGATGAGAACACAGTAAAGAAAGCTGTCAAATATCCCTATTATTTTGAGCACTATTCCATGAGGGCTTCACAGACACCAGAGCTAATCTTTAGCTAGAGGATATTATGCAGATTGATCCATTTTTGCCCTTCACAGCTCTAGCAATAGCCTGCTCATGAACAGCATTCTGGACAGTCAAAGCTCCGCTGTTCGCTTACATTGAAACTGAATAGCATTACCCAAATCAGCCCAGTATGCTGCCCATTCAGCCAGGCACGTGGGGGCGGGAGGAGCTGCTAATAGCCCGGCCAGAACACTTGTGGGGGAGTGGACCTGAAAGGGATTTTTCATGCTATTCTAACGTTATTTACAGTAATGCAATCCCCTACAGATAGGTCATTGTTCTCCCTTGACAAACAGCCCAAATGGTTCCCCAAACCACCAGCCTCGACAATGGGGCAGAGGCACGTGGCCAGACGCAAGCAAGACCTCGGCGGCCCTGCCGCCCTCCCTCCACAGCCAGCTGGCAGAGCCCGCGGATTCCTCCGAAACAGAGGGTGCCACTGTTAGCGCTGGGGTATCACACACGCAAATCTTAGCTCTCCAGCAGCAACCGAACGGAGCCTGGCCAGAATTAACTACCAATCTCCTACATTCGGTGGCCCAATCTAGGGGACTGAAGCACACCATCCAGTGCAGAAGGAGAGAGACCACCTGCAGACATGGTGTTCTGAACTAACCTTTCCCACGCTCACACAATGAGAAGTGGGCACCTATCAGAGGGGTTACAGCACTTACAATAGGCCCAGCATGTTAAGAGGCCACAGCATACCTGAACAATAAAGAGAAAAGAAAAAGAAAAAAAATGCATAAATTATTATTTCTTCTTTGTAGCTTTTCAAACTAGTACAGGCCTTTTAAAGAAAAAAAAAATATTTTGCACTTAGGGATGGAAGTATGCCCGCTTCCATTAGCGGTCCTCTCTGGATACCAGCTGCAGCAGCAAAGCCAGACTAAGACCCAAGCATGGGTTTCATTGTTTCACCACATCCCTAGACAACTCCTATGTCATAAAAGTGAGTTTTGGAAGAGACTGTGGGGTATGCTGACCTAAGAGAAGGCAAACAGAAAATGAGGAGGCTCAATCACCAAGTGGTAAGAGACAGATGGGAACAAGGCACTCAATCTGAAACATATGCACCTTAGCCAGCAAATACTACAGCAACATTTTGGAGCATTAAAGCTGCTTGGCTCTGCCTATACACAGACAGTTTCCTTTTATAAATGATGTAAGAACAGCAGGCCAAGATTTTTTTTAAAGCAAGACTCCAGAAACAGACTTCTTGAGCCATAACCGAGCACAACTGCCAATAACCCAAGGCCTTCAGGTATATGTAAGCAGATGCTGGATGAGCAACTTGATTTCAGGAGATCTCAAATACTCACTCGGTAACATTGAGTTCAGAGACTCCTGAGCAGAGCACTCTGTTTGCATGCCTACTTTTGAAGGCTTTGGGAGCTTAGAAACAAAAAACAAGACAGAAAGCTGTTAAGAACTGATGACATAGCAATAAACCTTACTCAGCTAGGTGGGAAATTTGAAGAACGCCTAGGGAAGGCAGACTGTGGACAGAATTAAAGCTGCTTTGTCACACTGGTATATTAGTCACATATATTCTGCTGACCCTTCCCCTATATTCCCTAAAAATCCTTTAGGATCATTTTCTTCCCTGCAGCAAACACATGCCTCCTTAAAATCCATGTGAGCCACAACACAGCAAGACGGGAACAGCCATTCTGTGCACTGAAACCTGGTTTCTAAACTCTCACGCCTCGCGCATTCCCTGCGGTGTGCTGCTCCATGAGGCCGTGCCAGGCCGTGCGCGGGGAGGGAGCCCTTGGAAAGCCACGTCACCCTAACTCTTTCCTCCTCACACCGTGTCAGCGGCTCTGGGATGGCCTTGTCGGCCTTATCGCAGCAGCTCGGCTCAGCCTGGCAGCCGTCGCATAATCCACCCTCCGAACAGCGTGCAGATTAGACGGCAACTGACAGGCGAGCCGCTACAGGCAGATCTTTGGGGGGAAAAAAACCCTACTTGGCTCAAGCCGAAATCCTGCCTCCCTCCCTCCCTTCCTAGCAAGTACTCAGATGGCAAAGCCCTGCGAGAGCCCGTGCTCCCCCAGCACGAGGCGAAGCGGGCCCTGCGCCGTCCCGGCGCAGGAAGGAGACGAGGGCCGCTGCGGAGCCACGCGTGGGCCGCTGTCACGCGCGGAAACCGTCACCCGCCCCGCCGCCCCGCCCCCCCGCGCCTGCGCACACCCCGTACCTGGTTTACTGCCGGGGTAGCTGTGCAATATTTGGAGGTTGTGGTCTTGCTGCTCTTTCTGTCTGGAGCAGTCCGCTCTTCCCCGGCTCTGCCTGGTCTGGCCTGGCCCGCATAGCCCGCGCCGCAGGTGGGAAGGGCCGCTTCAGCGGCGGAGGGGAGCCGAGGGGCGGCGGCGGGCCTGGGGTGGGAGCTGAGCCGAGTGCGGCCTGTGGCTGCGAGGCCACGGCGGAGCTGGGCGCCGGGCGGGGGGCTGCGGCGGTGGTTCGGGGGTCTCGGCGAGGCCTCGTTTACCGCCGGGCGGCCGGGGCGGTTGTCAGCGGCCTTCCGCGCCGACACCTTTCCCCCGATCCCGGGACACCTCGGCAGCGGCCGAGCTCGCCGGGCCTTGATCCGCGCTTGCCGGCTGAAAACTTCGCCATGTCAGTAAGAGCAGCTGCCGGTCTGGCTGGACAGGCCAGGAAATCCGTAAAACTCAGGGAGGTTTTTGACTCAAGTGTTTTTGTCAGCGCCAGCCTTACCGAGCAGAATGTGTCTGAGAGGTGCGTCCGAAAAGGATCGTGAAAGGCAGCGCTGGAGATGCTCGCCTGTGCTAAGCGAGGTTGTGACTGCCAGGTCATACCCTTATCTTGCACTTTTTTTTCTGTTTTGGAGGAGCTTGCAAAGTTCGTGATTAAGCCACAGCTGATAGAGCAGAATATGGTCGTGCTTAAAAATCTTTTGTTGTTTTGGAAAACAAGTAGGTTGTGTATAAGGGGTGAGAATACCACTGTAACTCTTCAGAGAATTATACCAATCTAGTTTTAACTATATAAGGTTTCACTGAGTTAATAAACAAAAGAGTTCCCCTCCCCCCGCCCCCCCACCTCCCGCCGCTCACCGCACACCACATGACGTACACGTCACGCTGCGCGCACGCGCCCGAGCACCAC
>JAAGNO010022736.1:0-13446 GCA_033439905.1 Ceryle rudis | reverse complement strand
GTGAAAACTGAGGCAGATGAGTGTGATATTCTGATTTTCTGAGGAATCCATTCACTTTAATGTGTCTAGTAAGATGGATGTCAGCATATAAAGGAAACAAGAAGCAAAAGTCTTCTATGACATCAATAGGTTAAATTTCTGGATTCACAGCAGAATATCAAAGCTTACTTTCACCAAGTATTTTATTCTCCTCAGTATATTTTCCTCATCAAGATTACATCCCTGTGGTACATACATGAACAGCTAAAACAAAGATCTACTGTGGCACATTAAAAAGTGCCCAGATCTGATTTCACAATTACAAGGTATGGAAAATTTTGTGGCATTTTGAAAGCTGAATGTAGAATACGCAATCTGGAAACAGGGATACTGAAGTACTGCAAACATTAATTGGTGAATGTGTTGCCAGTGCAAGTTTTAGTTTTCATTAAGTTGCTAAAAAACAGGCTCAAGGAGGGGAAGCACTCAAGAAATCAAACTGACAGTGTGCAAGATATCCTACATCATCAAGGAAAACTGCTGAAGCAAAGCGAATGGGTCGGAAAGATTCCAGCTCCCGGTACTGTTCACTGGTGTCCACTGGAATGTGTCAGATGTCTGAATATGAATGTGCTCCAGTGGGAGGGATGGCCTTTTCCTTGCAAATATTTCTTCAGCTCTTATGTTGCCCCTCAGCAATAATGGGTGAGTTTTTACAGAACGCTGTCTGATTCATTGGCAACCTTTAGGTATTTTATTGATTTAACATTTCTTTGGAGACACAGTGAAATGTATGACCTGTGGACAATGTGATTTTTTGAAAGCCAATGCTGATGTCAGGGCTATGTTGCCTGGTTCAAGCTCTGCTGTCTCTGGAGTTCATTAGAAGTTGTTTTAAATACTCTTTCTTGTCTGTTTATGAACTACATTTCTTTTTCCACACTTGGTAAGAGTGCTGTTTTACTCTGCCTTTGGTGTACTTTTAAAAGCCTCTTGCTGAATTGAGTCATTTCATGGTGAAGCAAACTGAACATAAGAGAAATATGCCTTGGTTGGGACACTGTGGTTTAGTATATCAAATTAATAAAGAGTGAGAAACAGGTTGGGAGAACTTTCAGAATCCATTCTATTTATTACTTAACATTAATGAAGCAAAACATAGTTAGTTGTGCCCTCTGAATGTTAATCTGCCCAGCAGCTGAAATCTCAGGGAAAGGTGATAGCAGGGCCTGAAAGAATTGTGTGTAGCATCTAAACATAAAGCTAGTTGGCAGGGTACTGAATCAGAAACTAATGAGCAGGCAGGGCTGGGATTTGACATGTGATGGAAGTGGATTCACCACACAAGGAATTCAGAAATAGAAGTGCAGACCTGAGCAGCCAAGTTTGTGTTGACACACAGGTGGGCTTACTGTGAAAGCTTCTGAGCATGCAGCAGCTACCGCTGACCATTTGATGCCAGTGTCTAAATATAGCTCTAACTTTAGGTTTCTATTTCTGAAAGCTCTGGCCCAAGTCTTCAGGAGGTTTTAAACTGTGCTGCAAAGGACAATATGTGTAGCAGAATATAAATATGGTACTCACTGTCCTTTGGCAGATACTTTGTAAAACTGACGTGTCAGGCTGAACACCTTTCAGTTCCTCTTCATGTACATTTGTATGTATCAAAAGAAGATGCAAGAAGCAGCTCCTACTTTCTCCCTCCCTTGCACTTTATCTCTCCAGGCATCCCCACAGGTATTAACATTGCAGCTGCTGCTATTTAGACAATATTGCTGCACAGTCCTCATTTTTCTTTTCCATTGGAAAAGCATGAAGAGCAAGAAGACACTTGATAACCTTCAAGTTGCTCCAAGTCCACTGAAAACTTGAGCCAAGAAGCTGGGAGACCACATAGTGCAGCATCACCCTTCCACACCATGCAGGGCATGGCTCAGTGATGGCACTGAATAAGCAGGCCAGAAGACTGGAGTCACTGTGTCTGGATTTGGTGGCAGAGACGGTAGCTGTTGTTGCTACACATGATTAGCAAGATGTGGAAATAGCCCCATGTAGAAACAGAGGGATTTCCAAAACTGATGGGTCAGTTTCATGCTAGAGCCAGCAGTAGTGTAATATACACTGAAAGCAGCTGGCCAGCATGCCTTTCCAAATTCTGGCATGAGCTGTAAATCACAAGGTCCCCCTTTTACATAAGCAGACCTACTGTAACACATATGGCTCATCGCTGAAGAGCTCAAAATAGCCAGGGCTGGAATAACTCCTGTGTCACTCCAGGTTTCTGCTGACACATGATAAAGTAACACTGGGATGGAAATGCCATGGTGAATCATACTGGAGCACAAATGGTAATGACTTGTGTGTGTTTGCTTAAAGCCAAATGGTAGCTGGCTCTACAGAAAAGGAGAGTGTGAGTGAAATCTTCCTCATCCTTCTCTCTACAGTGGCCAGCTTTTGTGGCCAGTGAGGACTGCATGTGTTGAATAGCTGATGGTGATGGGTGGACTAGATTTCCCTAAAGAGAGTCTGATGAAAACAAAACTGTGGTCTCTACCCATCCCTCCAGTGCAAGCGGCAAAATTAAGGTGTGTGAAAGGCAGTGGATGTTACAGAATTTGTCTTAGGACTTCTGCTGCCACATGCAACCTCACCCTCCTTCCTAACAAACCTCGTGGTCTTAGAATTGATTCTGATGTTTTCATCTCTAAAGCAGGAAGTAGCAAGAGCAATGAAATTTAATCAACAGAGTACTTGTTTTATCAAGTAAGTGGATAATTGTGACATTTGACATTCTTATGAGACTCTATTTCTTGAACTCTATTTGCCTAATTATCTCCTCTCTTAATAAATTCTGTTCAGATTCTAGTTTAGCAGTTCACCACATAGATTCAGCTTTTCTGCAACATTTTATTTTTATTACTGTTGTTGTTGTTAGTTCATTCTCTTGGAAAAGTCGAGTATGTTGTTAAATATTGTACTAATTTTAGTTTCCTTTGTCACAGTCCTGGACTTTATTAAGAAACTACCTGCTGTGAGTACGCTATTCCAGCAACCAGCTCTGTCCTGAAGAACAATGGGATCACTGGTATCAGAGGCCAGAGAATCTCTGTATAGTTAAAAGGACTCTCTTATGGTCTATTTTAACTCTTATTTGCTGGCTTTCTTGGATCAGCCATTTATGGCAACAGTATCTTTGAATTCCAGTGACATGCTTTTTGGCAATGAATCTGTGTCTATAGTGGTCAGAAGCTAAGCATTCACCAGACTCCCTCCTAAATTAATAGAGGAAGAAACCACATTTCCATGAGGCAACTTACCATCAATGTCTGCAATACCTAATCTTAGGATGAATGGAATTTCTTTCTGAAAAGCCTGCTTCTCCCACCTGATAGAGGAAATATAGTAAAAATTACTTAGATTACACATTGAAGATCTAGACAGCAGAAGTTAGGTAAAATTAGGCCTGCCTGAGGGACGTGTCATTCTGTACTTGACAAGTTTGTGCAGGTTCCAAAAGTGACAGGTAAAATGCATAGACTAGGAAATAAAAATGCATCATCAGTGGCTCAGGGAGCCATAAATTGTTGATGGCTGGCATGGTACTTGGGGACAGTTTCTCTACATGTTAACATTGTTCTTGTTCTCTCCCCTAAGCAACCAGTTCCGACCCCTGGCAGAGAGAGGATTTTGGCAGGAAGGACCTCTGGTCACACCTACCATGACTGCTGCTGCATTCCTGAATTCCACCTACATTGAATATTTCATAGTATTCACTCTGGTGTAGTCACACAGTGTAGATATTGTATGTGTTTGGAGGATGAAAGGATGAGGGGTAATGGTTTTAAATTAGAAAGGAGTGGATTTAGATTAGAAATAAGGAGGAAGTTCTTTGCCATGAGAGTGGTGGGGCACTGGAACAGGTTGCCCAGGGAGGTGGTTGAGGCCCCATCCTTGGAGACATTCAAGGTGGGGCTTGACAGAGCTCTGAGCAACCTGCTCTAGTTGAGGACATCCCTGCTCTCAGCAGGGGGGTTGAACTAGATGACCTCTAGAGGTCTCTTCTATCCCAGACATTTCTATGTTTCTATGATTAATACAAAGACTGTGTTTGATCAGTTTGCTTTCTGCTTCAAATATTCCATAGACCATGTGCCAGCCCTCTGCATGAAGTTGGCATTGAGTCCATGGAATGTGAGCTGTTTTTCTGAGTGGATGAGAAGACAGGTGGCAAGCCAAAAAAAAAAAGCTAGTTTTCAGCATCTGTGACTGCAGAATGAAAGACACAGATCTGTAAAGAAATATCCACATTATAGGTCTAGACATGTTAATGACTGTGTGTCCTACCTATCATATGAAGGTTATAAGCCCTGGCTTGCACTCAATAGAAATCCAGTATGCCTAGCACTGGCAGTCAAAACTCTCTTTACCTTTATCCAAAAGACTGATCTAAAGAAATGAAAGAGTAGTTCGGACTCTTAAGTATCCTTGCTTCTTGTTCTTGTTTTAATAAAGGTAAAGGTGTCTGTTAGTTGGTCAGAAATTTTTAAAATTAAAGCTTTATAATTTAATAGTGAAGTGAACGTCTTACACTTTGGCACCATTGGTTGGTCCATCAAATATTTTTTATGCTCTTCATAATAAATTGAATGTGGTGGGGTGCTGACATACTTGAAATAATTTGTCCTTGGGTTTTCCTGCTCTTGATATCCATTTTTGTTTTAAAAATTGTTTTCATGTAGTGCAATGGTTTGTGAAGTTCTGTCAGTATCAACCAGTAGTTCAGAGGTTAGTCCTGAGTCATCCTCAGGGTAAGAAGTCTCAGGAGTATGCTATTCATTGCTGGGACTCCTCTGAATCTGCCAGCATCTCTGCCACTTGTCGCAGGGCCAGTGGAGAGTAAGGATGGCTCATTTAGCGTGTCAATGGCAGGAGTTTTTCTTTCATTCAGAATCTCATTTTTCTCCTTTTAAAATTTAGTAACCTGTCAGAGTGATTTAATGTTGAGGCTTGTCTCACAGCTTCAAATTTATTCCAATTTATCTTTAAAAGGACCAGTAAAACAGTTTGGTCTCACTGAATTTGGTAGGAAGACTCTCAAAGGTACCTCAGATGAAACTATAAATGTCTCTTCTCTTCTGACCTCATAGATGATCTTATCCTTTCCCTTCTTTCTTTTCCTGCCTCCTTTTCAAATACATTCATGTTTTCTTGCAGGCATTTTGTTCCCTCCACAGTCCCACAAACACTTTATGTGCTCTTCACTCTGCTGGTAAGTGCCCACTTGGTGGTGGTTTGTGCTGGAGTAGTTTGCTTGCTACCTGGTGTGTCCTGGCAGGTGGGGTGTCCTTTTTGAGAGAGAGATGAAGCAGCACTGCTGTTCTTGCACACAGAGATAAGTAATTTCCTTAGCAGTGGAGCAGTGGCTTTAGTGCTCCTTCATTGCCTGCCTACTGAGACTGACAGTTTAGATGATTGTTTACATTCAGAGAGATCTAAGAAGAACATAACAAGTTCCTTGTGCCTTGGAAGTTGCTCCTTTTACAACACCGATTCTGCTAGATAGGCATAAACTGTTTATATGAAGATAACAAATCAGTATGTGTTTGTTTTGAGAATACAACACTGTAGAATAGATTTAATTTTGTTGCAAATTATCAACATGTATAGCAAATATCTTTAAGGCAGAACAGAAGGGTAATGTATTCCTTCCCTTTCTCTTATCAGCTTCATATTGTTTTCTCTTCTATTTGATCCTGCTGCTGTAGAATGAGAAGCTTTGTGCAAAGCAGAGAGACAATTTCAGCTCTCATCAGATTACTCAGTGCCTAGCAAAACTGGATTTCAATGGGCACTTGATGTCATGTTGGAAAAATATTATTCTGTGCTTCTCTGTGGCGACATTATTTTCACATTTTAATCCTTGAAAGCAATGTCCTTTCATCCCTATTGGATCAAAAACTGGATCTTACTTTTGGAAGATCTAGAAGATTAGAAAGCGCTATTATGGTTATATGTCCATCAAAGTTAGCATACCTTTTCAAATTAAAGCAAATTAAGAATCTCTCTTGAACCACATTTGCTTGAAGTAGCACAGGTAACCCTGTGCACATGCTACTTCTTGGATAGTATTTTTCTGCTCTGTTCCATCTAAGTGGTCAAATGGAATTGAAAGATAAATTCTTAGGAGTAAATACAAAAAATTCCACACAGTTTTTATGGCTGTGCCTACCAAGCAGTGAAGAGGCACCACATGAATACACTTACCTGAAAGTATCCTGTACACAAGGGCACTTCTGCAAATGGGCAGGCTTCAGAGGAATTCATAACACCCCTCTGTTTTGAAGTCTTCATTAAAACAAATATTTTTCTACTGGCCCATGGCCTTCCTGCCGTTTTTCAGAAGAGTATTCATATTTATCCTAACCTCTTGGGAGGAAATTCAGACCCATTCAAGAACCAGGAAAAGCTATAGACAACTGTTTATGTCTCACTTTAAGCCTAGTTTTGAAGGTTTAAATGCAATTTTCCACACGGTGATGAATTTCATTCTCCAGTAGTTCTAACTATGCTGTTAAAATTTGCTATATGTCACACTGAAGGGACAGCTCATCTCATGGTCCCTTGTGATATTCCTTAACCTTTTTTATACATACAGAGCAGAATTGCATCTTGCTTGCTTCTTACCTTCCTTTAATAAGAAATAGGCCATATTTGGTTGGTAAGAACAGTTCTTGAATTTGAGATTAATTCAGCAAATGACGTTGGCTGAAACAAAGAAACAAAACTAGAAAGAATAGATAGAATCATTGACAAAAATAGTTCTCGTATTTTCCCAGCATAAGTATTTCAACATTAAAAATTTCATTCAGAAAGGAACTTATATACCACTTGCAACAATAAAGAACAGGACGATACCTTTCCTTTCTCAATTAATAGTCCATATTCCAGTGGTTCCTGGCTGGGCTTTAGATGAGGAAGTTTTAAATCCAGGCTGAACCTAAATCACAACAGTGGTTCCCATATTTTGGAACGGACCTTGTTCCTCATCTTTAGGATGTTGTGTGATGACTCCTCCTAATGTAACATTTTTACTGCACAGTAATACAGGAACATTTATTGCAGCAGATGAGAGGCCAGATAATGTCCTTTACAAGACCTGAAACCATTCAGAGCAATAATCCCTGTCCCTCTCTCATCAAATATATATTTGAATATGCTCTATATTAAATACAATTTTCAAATTGAAAACAAGTAGTTTAACATTGAGTCAAAATATTTTTTCCATTTGACCTGATCTAAGTGATCCCGCTCTGGCAGGGGATTGGACTAGATGATTTTTCAAGGTCCCTTCCAATCCCTAACATTCTGTGATTCTGTGATTTCTTGGTTTGGTGGCTGAACAAGAAAAATTGGATATTTTTGTTTTTCTTTTATGACTGGGAAGAGCTTCAGAAGAATATGCTTTTAATAATATAAATATTATGATGTGCCCTATTAAGTGCTAGAGCAAGAAGCTTCAAGCAGATTAAACATCAGTTTAGAGTGTATTATGCAGACACAGATATTTCAGCTGCAAACTCCCACCAAAGGTAAAACTGCTGTAAAATCTGATAGACTTTTAATTAACAAGATATATCTGAATCACTTTAGTGGATTGCATGGGTAACAGACCTGGCCTGTAAAAATCTTTTGTGAATAATTTTTCTAGTTTTCGAGGAACCTGAATTTAGTAAAGAAACAAGAAGTGGGCCTATTGAAATAATTAAGATAAAACAAGTTTTGAGTAGCCCTCAGCTCCAGGTTCAGTAAAAAATCTGTCATTAAAACAGCTTGGATTGACAACCATTAATATGTAAATGGCTGGTCATCCATCCTCTGCTGTAGCTGTAGCCTCTTTTCTGGCTGAGACAAGAATAAGAATTCAGTGCCTAAGAAATGGATCGGATGATAAGTATTGAAAACCAAGTGTGCTATTCCCTTTGTTAAAATGCTGCTACGCTGTAACTTTTTGCAGGTTCCAAAAAGTATTCATTTTCATACACAACTTTATCTCTGGTGCAGAATCAATACTTTTCATTTTGTGGCTATGGAAGTTTGCTAAAGTAGGAAAAATATATGGCTTCTGTAATTTTTTTTTTTTATTGTTAGAGGAATGATCCTTGAAGATCCCCAAAAGTGTGTTCCTTAATATAGGCTAATTGTTCCTCTACTTCCAGCACTTACAATTCTTCTCCGTCCAGCCATTTACATTTAAAATTAAACTTCTGCTAGAATTTTGGGTAGCATGTCTCAGTTATCCTACAAGACTTTGCCACATACAAGGCATCCTCTTTTTAACAGTTGTATCGGCTACCTTAGATGAAATTTACTATACAGCAGTTTCTCCTTCCCTGCCTGTCACCCTTAGTAAACAATATTAAGGGCTTCTGCTTGAATTGTTACCATTTCCATTGGGTTGCTAAGCACATTTAAATATAGGCTGTCATTTGTTTCTTCATTTTATTTCTCCCTCCTCTCTTTTCCTCCCTTAGTCTCCAACTCCATTTGTGATATGTTTGTGGAGTTGTTACTCAGCTTCATTAGAGCATTGATTTTTTTTTTTTTTCTTGTTAATTTCTCTAATTCCCAGTCAAATGAGGACATGGTATTTGTAAATCATTTAGTTTCTCATTAATCTCTTCCAGTGCTGGCTCCATTTTTCAGCTGTCTTCCTATTTACTATCTCTAATGAAAAATATCCAGTGTTCCCATCACTTGTCACAAGTAATGTCACGGTTGCTGTGGATCCATTGGCCTGAATAATCAACATTATTTTTTTAATTAGAAATCAAAATATTTGCTGCTGCTGTAGAAAGCCTCATCTTAAATCCCATGCGAGGAAGTTCACTAAAAGTAGTGCAGTAAACAGAAGATCTAAGGCCTGTCCTGCTACTTTGTGCCAAATCTTATTCATTATTTTTTCTTTAACAATAGCTGTAGAATTTTAACATACTGTTTAAAGAGCAGAAATCCTGACAGCTGTATCTTTATGCCTTGATACCTCTCTGGCAGAGACCCCATTGAGACGAGAGGAATAAGGACTTTAGCATTCACTGAGAGATGCAAGTATCAGCTTAGTCAAACCCACAGATATAGAATTCTCCCCTGCTGTCTTCCACTAGAAAACACCACTATCACATCAGACTTACAAGTTAGGTTATGGGTAGCTTGCCAGGCCAGGTAGAGCACTGGCACATATAGCAAACTAGCAAGGAAATAATTTTCTTCTGAAATGAAAAAGTGGTTTTCAGGGCAATAGGTGATAGTCCCCCTTCTGGGTCAGCACCAAACACCTGCCCTAGCAGGATGGGAAAGAGAATTAGGCTAAATTCCTTACTGAAGGGAAGGGATGACATTGCCCATAGTTGTTGCATTAGTTTTATTGCTGAGATAGAATGGGCATTACCTTTAATGTTCTCTGAACAAATCTATCCTTCCACTGCATGAGAAGAGTAGACTCTTTTGACTTCTAGTATTGCTCTGTACCATATGACAGCTTTTCAAAGTAGCTTTCTTTGCATTTCAGAGATGTTTGCAGCTTATTTATGTATAAACATATGTGTGCTTTGTGATATTTAGATCATTAATCTCAGCCACTGTTGTTACCTTGTTTTGGAAAAGATGGATTTTTCCAATAGTCTCTTTTTTAGTGTCACTCACCCCAACTTTTTCTACAGGCTTTGTGAAATAGTCACTGAAAAGAACTTCAATGCCATGGTTATTTTAGTCGCCAATCAGTGACTCATCTTCCTTTGGCTGTAATGGGATTTAAGGAACATTTAATGTTCTCTGCAATGTATGGGGCAGTTACTTAGCCAATAGAATGATAAGCATCTTAGACTTACTATAGATAGAGATGTTAGGCTGATGAGAAGGATTAAAGTGTGCACATTTTGTATTTGAGACAGCAAATAACAAATACTGCCTCTTCAAGAATATAAGTCCTATGTAAGGAAGATCAGACCACATATTTCTTCATGGCAAAAATATCAGGTGAGATGGAAGAAATTGGTGAAGCTTTGTTTGTAAAGTATGCACTGGTTAAATTTCTGCCCCTTGCTGATCAGTTTAATCCTTTTAATGAGGCTAGGTAAGCAAAAAGGAGGCAATAATGATGCTGATGACTCAGAGATTTCTGTTTGTGAAAGAAAACAAGCGGCAAATGGTTGTCTAAACAGTACAGTACAGTGACTCTCCAGGTGTCCTTTTCACCTGTAAAATGGTTGCTGGATGCCAAGCTAGCAAAACTGAGAGGCTCCCCAATGCCCCTGGGTACAAGTGTTAGAATACAAATCAGTATATTATAAGAATGTGAGATCTATTGTGTTTCAGCCACCTTTTAGCTTGCAGTATGCAGTTTACTTAAACCTGGATTTGCATTGGTCCTTTTTGTTTAAGGAATGATGCATCATCACAGCAGCTCAAAGTCTAGGATCAGCACACAGAGACACTGGGACATACAGTTCTTCTCTGATGGGTGGGACTTAACCCATCTTTCTTGATGAAACTGCCCTGATCTGAAGGTAAGGGATGGTACTTCTTTTATACCCCGTCATTCTGTCTTTTGTGAAATAATTAAAGATTTGGGGTGTATGCTTTGTATTCAGTGATTCCCCCACTGAAAGTTCTGGAACACTATCCCTTCACCAATGTTGATTTCACTGGTTATTTTAACTTTTCATTGCAAAATTTGTAGTCACTTCTATTGACTGCAAACTCCCTGGGGAGAATCCTGACCACTAGGTGACAGTCAGGTTACTTTCCTTCACCCAATTAGCTTTTAATTTTCTATGCAAAGTGAAGCAGACTCAGCCAGCAAGATGGTAGACTCCTGCACCATGAAACAGACAAACACTTGTGATAAGAACAGTATTTTGAGAGGCCAGTTGAAACCCATCTGGCAGAAGATGGCTTTGAATGTGTGTTTTCTGCCACTTCATGTGCTGAATCCACTAGATTGTGCTATGAAAAGGGGAGCAGTAGTTCCTCTGTTAGATGTGCTTCAAAAGGCAGGATTAACACTCTTCCTTTAGACATGTTGATAGACCACCACCTGGATCACCCACCAACTGGTGGGAGTGAGCAGGGCTTGCCACTTGATTACCAAGTGATGTTAAGTATCTGTGTGCATGGCCTGAAATACTCTAGATACTGAGGAACACTCACATCTACACTTGTGTCCCTTGAGGGATTTGAGTATTTACATGCTAGCTGGAGAAGGAGGCAGTCAGCAGTTTTATGTCTCTTGGCTTCAGAGCTGGATGGTAAATACAGAGACAAGTAAAATGTAGATGCCCTAGCCTTTTTGTGCATCTGGTACTTAGTAGCTTTATCAGTTGAACAATATGGCCTTCTGCCATTGCAACCTCATGACAAGAATACCACATTAATGTATGTTTGATGCCAGCTGTACAAGATACACAAAGAAAACTAGTTAAAGGAAAAGTTCAGAAAATCAGAATGATTTCTGACAGGGATTTTATTTTCACCTGCAAGCTTTGATTATTAGGACTTCAGATTGTGAAAATGAAGTGCTTGAAAGTGTGTTGGATTGCATTAAGACATGTGCTTTTTATGGGGTGCTTTCATATGCAAGTTTTGATGATACAGTGAAGTTGTTGAAAACTCCAGCAGTACTTCCTCAGACAGCTCCAGCTCATACACACTGATTTGGATATCAGAACCCATTTTGTTGTGGGCCAGAAAGTTTCACAATTGACTTCTTTTTCTTCATACAGTTCTTAGAACAGTGTTATTTTTGAATTTGTCACTGTAGAAATCTACATGACATATACTATAATTTTGGATAGTTGTAGCAGGCTCAGTACAATCAATCTATGTTCAAATGTACTAAGTATGTGAGAATGTCAAATGCAGTACTGAACATCTCTGTGCTTTGCCTGGGGAGCTGTTAGCCTACTATTCATAAGAAAACAGAACAAAGCACAGTCCATTTCACAGTGCATAAGGCTAGCTGAGCACTTGGTAATATTTTTCAATTTCTATCAATACGCTATAAAGCAAAAATGTTAGTATACATATTTCCAGGCAACCATGCATTTTGGCACATTGGTAAATACCATAATTCTCATCTACTTGTCAAGATGTGTATGGGGCTTCAAAGGAGGCCATTTAAAAACATAATTTTCCAATCTCGATTGGCACTTACATGCCCTGCTAAAAGTGAGTCATTGAGACTGCAATTTTGAAATCCTGCTAAAAAAGGCAGTATGTCTCTCCTGACATGTCTGTGCACTTATTGCTAGAAACCAGTTAAACCAAGGGAATATTTATAGCATCAGTGAGAGAATAAAGTTGGTCCCTCAAGTGTGACAGAGCCCATTTCAGTCCTGTCAGCTATCTCCTTTCTTAGCTGAACATCGGAAAGCAAGTTCCATTCAATGGTGGCTTCATGCTGCTCTCTGCTGCTAGCTGAAGCTTCAGTCAATGTCAGTGTGAGTTGTTTATTAAACCCTTCTGTCTGTGCTGGCTGCAGCTCCTGCTCTTGTTCCCCGATCTCTTGCATCTAACATCCACTTGCCCTCTTGATTGTGTAATGCTTCATGGAAGTTTTCTAGTCCATCTATGTGTAGATTTTAAGTATATGCTAATTTTATTGTAAATTATTGATGAGATGAATATGGAAAGATCTGTTTGTATAATGCTTTTGATACTGCAGAAATCTGATCAGATGTTTTCCATCAAGGAAGCCTCTTAACCTGTTTTCCCCTATTTGTATGCTTCATTATGAGTGTCTCCTGCTTGCCAAGTGGTCTGAGAAACTAAGAACTATCCTCCACAGTGTTCATAGCTGCAAATACATGAGCGGTATAATCAAGTTTAGGCAGCTCAGACTGTCTCATTATGTTGATGTCTGCACATTCGGTTCTGAGATGACTATCACAAATTCCTTCCCTCCAGGTTAGGATGGGGAGGCCCAGTGAACACCTTCTGAGACATACTGAAGAGACCCCAAAGGACAATGTTTAAGGCAGTTGGATATCATTAATTAAAACTGTAAGTGAATTGCCTTAGCTAGACAGCAGCAAACATTTGACCTTTCAGTTACTGTGGTTTGTTATTAGGATTACTTTTAGGATGTTATTAGGACGACTGTCATTAGGATTAAGGGTCCCAAGCTCTTGTACTCCTAAAAAGATAATGTGTTCTTTTTATTTTAGATTAGGGAAACCACAGACCTGTCAAATCTCACATTTGATCAAGAAGTGTCTGCCGTGGAGTCACAGCTCTTCTTCCTCACCTGCCTGTCCTTTGTCTTAACCATCCACTATATAACACCTTCTCCTTTCTCCTGCTTTGTGGAACATGATGATGAAGGATGTTTAGGTCGATTCAGGTCAGATATTAGGAAGAATTTCTTCACCATGAGGGTGGTGAGACACTGGAACAGGTTGCCCAGAGAGGTGG
>JAAGNO010022735.1:0-17069 GCA_033439905.1 Ceryle rudis | reverse complement strand
CGCACGGTGCTGGCTCAGCTCCAGCTCCTCACCCCCAGCACCCCCAAGTCCTTCTCCTCAGGGCTGCTCTCCATCCCTTCACCCCCAGCCTGTGCTGATACTGGGGGTTGCCCTGGCCCTGGGGCAGGACCCTGCACTTGGCCTTGTTTAACCTCAAGAGATTCACATGGGTCCACTTCCCCAGATGGTCCAGCTTCCTTTGGACGGATCCCATTCCTCAGTCATGTCAACCACACCATTCAGCTTGGTGTCATCTGCAAATGTGCTGAGGGTGCCCTCAATCCCACTGTACATGTCATTGATGAAGATATTGAACAGCACTGGTCCCAGTATGGACCGCTGGGGGACACCAGTTCTCACTGATCCCCATCTGGACATTGAGTCATTGACCACTACTCTCTGGATGTGTCCATCCAACCAATTCCTTATCCACTGAACAGTTCACCCATCAAATCCATATCTCTGATTTAGAGAGAAGGGTGTTGTGAGGGACTGTGTCAAAAGCCTTACAGAAGTCCAGATAGATGACATCTGTAGCTCTTCTCTTGTCTACTGATGTAGTCACTCTATCATAGAAGGCTACTAGGTTGGTCAGGCAGGACTTGCCCTTGGTGAAGCCATGCTGGCTGTCTCAAATCACCTCCTTGTCCTCCATGTGCATTAGCAGAGTTCTAGAAGGGTCTGTTCCATGACCTTTCCAGACACAGAGGTGAGGCTGACAGGTCCATAGTTCCCAGGGTCCTCCTTTCTAGCCTTGTAAAAAGTCCCAAGATAAAGCCCAGAGCACGTGACAGAAATGCACACAGATACACTCTGATTTCTGGCATGGCAAGTGAAAAATAATCTGTCGGCAGGCGATTACCAACATTGACCCTCCTGGATCCTGTGGAAAATGTTTCCTCCTAACTCATTTGTTTAGGTCCTCTGCTGTTACTCACAGAACTTTGCACACAGGTATGATTTCAGCATGTTAGGCACTCCCACATTTCCTTCACTTGGACAACCTCCTGGCAAACAAGACTGAGGTTTTACCCTTCTCCCTTACACTGCCCATAGCTTTTCGTTCATGGCAATGCCCCTTTTTGTGATCCTGTGGTACTTGCTGCACCAGCACCCTGTGACCTGCTCTTGCTTCAATGGCCATCTAGTGCTGTGCTGTCCAGCTTCTAAATGAAATATTCCTCTGCAGGAACAGGGTGGCAGCAATCAGCTCCTGCCCTCCTGTGCATCTGCAGATTGTATTTGGGAGCTGATCACAGATTTTCCTTCTTTCTCCTTCCGGGACCCTGACAAGCCTCATCCTCTCCTTAAGCCCTACGCATTTCATTTTTTTCTCATTATTGTTCCTGAGGCCATTCAGACCTTCTGCTTTCCTGATCCTCTCCACTGGGTTGAGAAGCCTCTTTTGCCTTGAGAATTCCTACCACTTGCCAGCAGCACAAAGCTTGGGGTCTTCAAGAGGTCTGTCTCAGACTGACTGCTCACTGAGGACCCTGATGATTCTCCCCACCTCAGCACACCTCCCAGATCCCTGGGCTGGCATCAGGCTGAGAAGTTTTTTTCAATCACCTTTTCTATATTTTTACTTTTCCATGAGCACAGACCATGACTATAGTTGCTGACATAAGTCATTTTCTCAATAGCTCTGCTCCTCAAAGCACACTTCCACAGTTTCCTTCTTCTAGGTGGAGGATGAGGCCATCACCTGCAGTCTGTTATAAACCTTCACAGCCCCTCAGAACCAGACAGCATCAGAAACAAAAAATTAACCTCTTAAGCCTCCTATTTTTGCTGTGTCACCACATTTCTGTAGCCTTCCACTGTTTTGGAGCTGTAACTTTATAGTGTTGACTTTGCCCTGGGGCCCCATGTTGTATTGTTGATCATTAGAGTTTAAACAAATGCTGCTTCTCCGGGAGTCAGAGTCCAGCCTGGCGTCAGGAGGCAGAGGAGGAAGCAACCAGCCTTGCCTGGCTCACATCCAGACTCTTCACAAGTGCTGCTGCTGTCCCCAAGCCTCTGAAAGGACCTCGAACCAGCTCCTAAGAAGGTTCTTATGCTCTGGAATGTTCCCGGATGGTCTAAACCTTAAGCTGATGATTAACGTTCTTCTGTACACTCACCTGTATTTCACATATGGATATTTTCCACCTCACCACACCAGAAAGACTCAGAGCCAGTTGTCCAAGATGCAGTCCCACTTCCTCCACCTTCAGTTGCAGAAAGCTCTGGTGTGCTCACGCTCACCTGGATGTTTGCACGAAGGGCAATCACTGTGCTACTGACGGAAGGGTTGAGGAACATGTGTCCCTTGCCTATCCAGCGTCCCTACCCAGGAGCTGGGCAGGGCACATCCACCCTCCATGACTCATTTTCTTTTGGCTGGTGAGGACGAGTGACACCCCAGAGTGAAGGAGTTGTGCAGGGACTGCAGGTGAGAGCATAAGCTTAAATGCAGCTCCCGGGTGAGGTGAGGAGGTCCAGAGAAAGGCTTCTCGTGGTCCTTTTTCATAGCTTTGCTCTTCTCCCAGCAGAACAATCCAGGTTATACCTGCATTAGAATCATAGAATGGTAGGGGTTGGTAGGGACTTCTGGAGATCATCGAGTTCAACTCCCCTGACAACACAGGATCACCCAGGGCAGGCCACACAGGAACAGATCCAGGTGGGTCTTGAAAGCCTCTAGAGAAGGAGACTCCACAGCCTCTCTGGGCAGCCTGGACCAGTGCTCTGTCACTCTCACAGTGAAGAAGTTTTTCCTCATATCAGAAATTTTTCCTTATATCAGAGCTGGCCTTGAGCCCAGGCATCCTAACCACTGGCAGCAGGTAAAAGCAGATGCAAAGCACTCAGGACACTGGCAAAGCAAATGGTGTCTTATCATGAGGAGAAAACAAGGCTGTGGCAAGTTTCCAATCAGCCTCTGCCCGGTGCAGAGGACAGCTATAGGAACTGCTGGTGTCTTAAGATACAGATGAATCTGTAGGGAAACCTATGCCACTTGTGGCCTCCCTCGGGCAGGGAGTAAAGACATTCCTCCTTTTCTAAGCTTTTGGTGTGTTCCCTCATCTGGACTCCAGAGAATCCCACCAAAGCCTCTCAACCAGAGGTTTCCTCAAAGCAAAGCATTTCTGAAGACATAGCTGCCCAGGGCAGTGGTGGAGTCCCTGTGATGCCTGTAGGGATTTCAAAGCCATGGAGATGTGGTGCTGAGGGACATGGGTTAGTGGTGCCCTGGCAGTGCTGGGGTAACAGTTGGGCTCAATGAGCTTAAAGGTCTTTTCCAACCAAAACAATTCTATGATTCTATGACTCTGCCCTAGGCTTGCAGAGGCCACACAGCTGAGTTACCTGCAGGAGTCCCTCATGAAGTCTCCTGGACACAACTGCCATCTGCTCTAACACCCGGAGATGAGTGGTGTTGAGGATAATGGGAGAGCCCACTGCAACTGCAGAGCCTTGAACCCCGCAGAGACCTCAGAAAAGGGGATTTTTTTTTTTTTCCAGGTTAATCTTTCCCAGAAGAGGATTTAAAGTGCTCAGAATTTCTACATAACCTCACCTGGAACAGTGTCAACTAAGGCCCTCAAACTGGGTTCAGAAGCACTTCTCTGGGGATATTCCTCTCATGAGAGCAGTTAAGAGGACTCAGCTACCTGGGTGCAGCAGTACTGGTAGCACTGACAGTTGACCACGGGGACAGAGACACATTGCCAGAACACATGGGGACATCACAGATCCCCACTGATCTCTCTTCTGCTTTTCTCTGGGTGCAGGTGGCTGGGTTATCTTTCCTTCTTCAGCTTGATGCCATCAGGAGGGACCTGAGAACCATCAAGCAAGACAGATTTGCTTTCCCAGTGCTATATTTGCTATCAGGGATGCCTGAGAACAGGTTGTCCTATGTGACACAGAGATATGCCCCATCTCAGAAACGCTAAGGCTTGCAAGTGGCTTGGTTTGACATCCATGTGTTGGAATGAAGGAGGCAGGTCTAAAAGAAAGAGCAACTTCTTTGCATCCCCTCTTCTTCATGAAAGCCAAAATATACAACTTTCATCCTAAAACTTACCTCCAAGCCCCCACAAGCTGCTCCATGATGAGAGCCCAGCCTGGTAGAACCTGGACATTTGGCTGACAGCCTAAGAAACACACCAATATAAGAGATGGGAAAAATTCTTCAGCCTGAAGTGGAACTTGCTCCTCCATAGGGAACATTTCATCTCCATGTCCCATTTCTAAGGGATGCAGCAAGACAGGACATGAGTTGTGAGGATCAGGTGTTCCACACTGGGGGCTGCTGCGTGGAGAGGTGTCTCTCACAGTGGGCACTGGGGAATTTTTAGAGACACCAAAGCTGTGTCTGCAGGATGCCAGTGCCCACCAAGGTTAGGAGGGGGCTGAGGACAGCATTACAGCAAACAAGGGGAACATATTTATACACTGAAGTGCTCCAAAATTCAGCAATGTCAGAATGAGGCTTTCCCAGGCAACAAGACCTTACCAAGGTCTGTTTTAGAGAAACAAAAGCACTCATATGATTTTCTTTTTTTGTTGTTGTTGTTGTTGTTGTGTTTCTGTTTATTACCTTCTAGAAACCTCACAACATTTAATTAACAAGGTTTTCAAACACATTGATAATCCCTTATTTTGGGCATGGGGAACTGAACTGAAGCATAAAAGTTGGTCAAGGAATGTCCATATTGGGAAGTATCCAATTCCAGATGCTTAGAGCTTATGGTTGGTTTTTCTGTTGTTGGGGTTTTTTTTCTTCACAGTTCACATTTATATTCAGAACAGGCTCCTTCTGACCTCCACTGTGGCTGCGCATTAACTGTTTCTATGCAGTCACAGGGGATCCCTGTAACCAAGGCTTTCTGAAAGGAGCACCTAGAAAGAGCTCCTTAATGTAATTTTGTGGGATCTATGTGGAACAGGTGGCCCAAACCCCCTTAGTCAGTGCGGTTCACCCTGACTGCTTGGACCCCTCTGTCCTAATTTTCCACATGTCCGCCGATCTTTGCAACAGATGGAGCAGCACTTCTGGTGACAAGTCACCCGACTGATGGCCTGAGCACAGGACCAAGGCAGGAAAAGGAGAATGTGACCTTTAACTCAAATATGTGCTATAAGGAGGGTTTCTGCTTCTCAGCATTTGTGGGTATAATCAAGGATTTATCTCTAGTAAATTCCAACTATTGCTGTTCAAAACAAAAAGGTCCTCAAAGCATTTTTATACCCCAAGGTGAACTGAGGAGCAGAGGCTCAGCTGTACAGTTGAGCTGTGATAGAGCAGGATAAAGTTAGCACAAGTCACCTGATGCTATCACCAAATAGATATTATTTATTTTCCAATTTATTTACTGGTATCAGAGGCCTTTTGTCTGGTGTTTGTCAAATAAGGATGAAAGTAAGCAACAGAAATAATGATGCTTCTACAGGTCAGAGCTGCTCAGTCATTATGTAACTGTTGAGCTCTTGGTTGTGTGCTTACCATAACGGGATGTTAATGTTTGTTGTGCATCTGGTTTTCCATACAATAGCTGAAAATAAAACATCAACACCCACTTCCAGGCTGGCGGCAGCAGAGCAGGTCCCCTCCAGACATAGTCCCCCAGATGACCCTGACAGTCTCTTTTCTGTTTTCCCTTTCCCCTCCTGCCCCCTTTTCCCATCCCTAGTTGCCACCAAACCTTTTCCTTGCTTTACACCTTTCCATTCCTTTGGTCCAGCTGTTGAACCAGGTACCCAACACCTACAGAATTGTTTTGGTTGGAAGAGACCTTTAAGCTCGAGTGCAATCATTACCCAGCACTGCCAGGGCATCACTAACCCGTGTCCCTCAGCACCACATCTCCACGTCTTTGAAACCCCTCCAGGGGTGGGGACTCCACCACTGCCCTAGGCAGCCTGGGCCAGCCCTTGACAACCCTTGCAGGGAAGAAATTGTTCCTCAGGTCCAACCTAAACCTCCCCTGGTGCAACTTGATGAAAGCAACAAGAACCCCTCCCACCTGCAGCCTACTTGCCCAGTTCATTACATCTGATTCTCATGAAGTGAACCAAATCAGGTGCAGTTCTGAGCAGGCCATAAAAACAGCTGGGAAGCATTTGATTCCCCCAGTACCAAATGGGATTCTGAGATTTCTCCACCCACCCCCTCACCCAGCTGAAAAAGATCACATTGCTGTGCTGAAGACACTCTCTTAAAACTGTTGTAAGTCTTCTTCCCTACGTTCCAGTCTTGGGAAGGGGGGGGGAAACGGGACCTCTCCAGCCACACCTCCCCCGGACACCCCTCCGGGAGCCGTCGCTGCTCCCCGCGGGGCCACCTCGGGCTGCGGATGAAGTCGGTGTTTTGTACTGAGAATTAGATGGGAAGGGAAAAAACACAAACAGACCGGGGCGGTTGGATGGAGCACCCGGCGCGGTCATCCCGGAGAAGGCGGTGCCGGGCCGGTCCCGCCTCTCTCCGTCCCCGTTCGCCCCCCCGCCCCGCGTAGAGCCCCGGGGCGGGCGGCGATGGCGGCGGGGCGGGCGCGGACTGTGCTGCTGACCGGCTCCAACCGCGGCATCGGGCTGGAGCTGGTGAAGCAGCTGCTGGGAGCCCCGACACCCCCAGCCTGGATCTTTGCGACCTGCCGGGACCCCGACGGGCCGCGGGCTCAGGTCAGCGCGGTGCGGAAGGGAGGAGGGGGGCTCCGGGGTATCCGCAGCACCCGTGGGTGCAGGCGGAGGCCATTCGTTATGGGCTCGACCGCCGTGAAAATAGCATCGCGGACGCGGGGGATGTTGCGTTTGCACCGTGCCCTGCCTCGTGGGAAGGTCTTCTGAAGGTCCGTGGTGCTTTGGGTGCAGAATGAGCTGGGCCACCCTTCCCGCTGCACTGCCAGCCTATTGGAGGCCGTCCGTGCCAAGGCTTTGCCCGTGGGCACGGTGCCGACTAGCACAGAGTTGGTTCTGGGCAGGGTTGAACTCGGTGGCTGTGGCTGGCAGAGCGGGTGCGAGTTGCAGCAATGCTGTCCTGGCCCGTCTCCAATGTGTTACCGGTCTCTGCAAAACTGGGGGGACTTGTTAACTGGTGGCTGGTGGAGCTGTGGGGGCCTCCTTCCTATGCTTCCCGCTTGTTGAGGGTTGGGGCTGTGGGCTGGCCACTGGATGAGTGACAAATGCTCTCTATTAACTCCACTCCCTTCCCAAAGGGAAGGAAAAAAAAGGAAATAAAGAAGAGAGGCTGATGGATTGTGAAAGAAAACTAGAACAGCTTTAATGAAACAGTAACAAAAATATTAACATTAATACAAAAATAATCAAATATATACAAAACCAAGATCAGATTCCCCCGATGGTCACCACTGACCCTGTGGGCAGGCACTGGGGAAGTCTGAGACTGGACTCAGTGGCAGACAGGAACCGGATTCTGGAGCTGGATTCAGGAACACACAGATGAGGATCAAAGGCAGAACGGACAGAGCCCTCCTCAGACACTCTCCATTGAAGGAGATGCTGCCAGCTCCTGATGGTGCCCAGCTCCGCTGGGTCAGAGCAATCTCAAGTGTCTTATCTGTGCCCTATTGTTCCCCAAAAAACTTGCTGGGTTCAGGTAATGGTGATATCAGAGGACTTTTTGCAGGGTTGGACTAGATCTAGTTTCTCACCAAGGTGATCCCATGTGCATTGCTCTCAAGTCAGGGCTGCTTCTCTAAGCCTTGTCCGGCTGTGGAAGGTTGAGGGCAGTGTCTTCAGGTTGTTGCTGCTGAAGTCCATGACCATGGGAGGTGGAGGGTAGGGTGGCCTTCTGTCAGGCAGGTGCCACCCCAGGAGCCACATCACTCCTTCTGCCCCTTTGTGCCTGTATGTGCTGTTGGTCTGGGTGACGCTGGGATGGTGCGAAGCAGTTGAGGCCAGCAGCTGGGCAAAACAGGGGAGGAGAAATGTCTGTTGGTCATCACAAACCATTTTGATGGATTTTTCCATAATTTCCTGTGCCCAGGGGGAATGTGGGAACATGGGACCTGGTAGGGAAGCCCAGAGATAACTGCAGCTGGACCACAGCTAGTGCCTGCAGCTCTCCTGCTCCATGTTGGTAGGATGGGTCCCTTCACAAGAAGCCACCAATTTGCATTTGTCCTGTAGCATTCTCTGTGGGCTTGTTTATAAGAGGTTTTAAGTTCTAAAAGCAAATGTTTTGGACACACTGAACATGGTGTTTTGGTTTTTGGTGTGTAAAACCTGCTATAGCTGAAGAAGGCTCCTCCTCCATCTCGCTTCAAGCAGCCTCTGGGAGACACTTCTGGTTGTGTGCAAGGACAGTTTGCATCATTTCCTGGGTGACCTGGTCTTTAACAGTTTGCTCTCATCCCTTGCTGTGGCTCTGGCTGGGTTGTCCACATAGACTCTTTTGGAAAGCAGACATCGTGTCCTGCAGTTGTGGTCATGTCATACTTTGAGCACATGCACATTGCTTTGTGGAGCCTAGAAGGAGCTGGAGAACCTGGGCAGGTCCCCAGTCCAGCTGTTCAAGTGCTGAGTAGTATCTGGAAGGTGGTCCACCTCAGGGTGGACCACTGCTAGTGTCCCAGGGTGATGTGTGGCATTGCCTCTGCCTCACACTGATTGTTTCCACGTCTTTTTGTAGGAGCTGAGAGATCTGGCATCCAAACACCCAAACCTTGTTCTTGTGAAGCTGGGTAGGTGCTCTCTGCCTTGCAGCTGGTAAATGTGTGGTTCCCTCCCTCACTCCCTCCCTCCCCACCTACATTCGGTCCCAGTTCTTCAAAGCTGCTTCAAGTTCTGCTGCTAAAAGCCCAGCTTCTCTAGACCTGTCTCATCCACAGTACCCTGTTCCCTGGAGCCTCCTTGCTTCATGGCCACAGGACCAGGATGTTCCTGAGACCCATCCTGGGTGGCTTACGGCTCCCCTAGCTGAGTGGCCATGTCCCTGCTCTGCCATGCAGCTGAGCTGCATTGATCCTCTGTCCCAGGAGGGCTCAACGAGGAAGGCAGCTCCTGTGGAAACGCTGTAAGATCAGCCCAGAGCCTGGACAGGAGCTGCAGGACCTTGTGGAGCCATCCTGCAGTAGATCCCAGCACGGCCTCCATGGGGACCATCGTGCCCCCCAAGAGACTGCTCTGGGTTCTCCAAAGCTTGCTCAAGCATGCACTTCATCCACTGAAAGGAGGTGGTGGCTGCTGGTACCTGACACAGCCTAGGAGTCTCGGCAGTGCTTTGCCACCCTGGGGCTGTCTGCAGAGTGGCTTTGACTGGTGGGCTGCCCCAGGGCAGGGTCCTTCAGCTGCTGGTAGTGGAGTACCCTGTGCATGGTGGAGGAGACAGTTCTGGGCTAAGCTGGGGCTTGTGGGCCCAGGGTGCTCTGAGCTGGTTGCACAGCACCATCTGGTGCCCACAGTTGGAAGACCACACAGGGCAGGCTGCAGATCTGTTCTTTAGGATCCTGGCTGTGTCATGTAGATACAGTGCTGAGGGACATGGTTTAGCAGTAGACATGTAGAGTAGAGTTATTGGTTGGACTCGATGATCTTGAAGGTCTTTTCCAACCTAGATGATTCTATGATTCTACGACCTTACCCTCCTCCTCCCGAGGCCCCCCAGGTGGAACCCATGGCTCTCCAACCCTCTTCTCTTCCACTGCAGATGTTGCAAATCCCTCTGCTATTACTCATGCTGCAAAAGTGGTGGAGGGGAAGCTGAATGGCATGGGCTTGAACCTGCTGATAAACAACGCTGGCATCTACACCCCGACGGCGTCGCTGGAGACGGTGGATGCTGAAGAGATGATAAGGACATACAAGACCAATGCAGTGGGACCAATGCTGATGGCCCAGGTATGGATGAAGCTCTGGGGCTGGAGCTCACCATGGAGGGGCAATTTGGCCCAGATTGAGGGTAGCCCGGGCTGTCCGCAGCCACAGTGGAGATCTTGGAGGGCTTTGCCAAGTTTCCTGGGGCTGCGGGAGGGAGGGAGCAGCGCTAGGGCTGTGCTCCCAGCACTTTAGCCCAGAGCTATGGTGTGCTGGTCTAACTGGGAGTGGTCAGGGCCACTGCATCAAAACACCCAAAGCTCTGTTGGCTTCCTGCTGAACCTCCTCCTCCTCCCTGCCATTGTCAGGCTGGGCTGCAGTTGCTGAAGGTGGGTCTGACTTGAAGCGTAGGTGTCCCATGAGGTTGTCTCTCCCCAGGCGTTCCTGCCCCTGCTGAAGAAGGCTGCTCAGGACAGCAGAGAAAAGGGACTGAGTTGTAGCAAGGCAGCCATTGTCAACATCTCCACTGTCATGGGGTCCATCGAGAAAACTCCTGAGTCCTTCTTCAAGCCTGTCATCCCTTACCGCTGCAGCAAGGTATGGAGACTTGGGAGCTGCCTGTACTCGTGATCTTGGTGGGAGTCCAAGCTGCCCTTTCCCTGGCCTGGTCTTAGGGAAGCACTTTGAGATCAATGCCGATCACTGCCCAAGCTCCTTGGGCATCTCTGTGGCCAACTGCTGCCCACCTAGGGGAGACAGGCACTGTCTCTTGAAGACCTTGCATTGCTTTTTATCCCTCACTATGAGGCAGCAATGGGAGGGGAGTTGGGTGCGCAGAACTTTCTAGTGCTGATGCTTCTTTCCCTCCCCAGGCTGCCCTCAACATGCTCACCAAGTGCCAGGCTCTGACATATGGAGAAGCTGGGATCCTTTGCGTGGCACTTCACCCTGGATGGGTGAAAACTGACATGGGCAGCCAGGAGGTGGGTTCTAGCTGAGCAGGTGGAGGGGGGAGTCCATGGCTGGGACCTAAGCCTACATGCTGGCACAGAAGGTGGCTGAGATGGCTCCTCTTGGGCTGCAAGTTGCCCATGTCTGTGGTGGTTCTGAGAAATAGTACATGTCCGGGAACGCCTGTTCATGGGGAGGAAAGGGGCTTTGGGCAGCCTGGAGATGTGCAAAGAACCTGGATCTGACAGAGCAGGGAGGAGAAGAGCAGCACCATCCCACCCTCCCTCTCTTTCCTCATAGAGCTGCAGGCCCATCCCTTGAGGCTGGGCTCCCCTCATCCTGCAGGAACCCTGCTTTGTGCTGGGGGTGGTCCCTGACACCGTGGAGTTTTTGAAAGGCTGCATGTAGTGTCCCACCTGCAGCAGAGATCTCTTGTGTGTCCCACTGGGTTAAACCTGTAGCTGGCTTCATGGCACAAGTCATCTCCATCCAAGCCATTGGTGAGCATGCAGATACCCAACACCCCACGACATAATGGTCTTGTCCCACCTCCTGTGGCTCTCCACTTGGTCTGGGGGGAAGGAACCTTGCAGCCAACATGCATGAGCTGAGTGGGTGCTGGGGAATGGCCAGGAATGGTCGTGGTGTCTCAGACCTTCTCCTCACTGGTCCCCATTGCAGGCTGACCTGACAGTGGACACCAGCGTGCGGGGGCTGCTCTCTGTACTGCCCATCCTCTCTGAGAAGCACAGTGGGGCTCTGCTCAACTGGGAAGGTAAAGCTATTCCTTGGTGACCACGCTCTGTCTCTGTGAGGGAGCCCCCAGTGCCAGAGGACTCTCCTGAAGCACCAGGATGCTTGGCCCTTAGTGGTCTGCGAGGGGCCTATTTGGAACTCTGTTGGGTGTGCAAGGCAGCCTCTGATCCCTGCCTTCATGCTGCTAATTAATAAAGAGTCAATTAGTACCTGTGCCTTCTCCCAGATGCAATGACCTGCTGCGACTGTCTCTGCCCCATCCTGGAGCTGTCCCCTGCCAAAAATAACCCAGCCTCACAGCAGGTCTGCCTGCTTTCTGCTGTGTTTCCACCCAAAGCATGGTGTCTTTGCTATGGGTTTCTTCGAGGGGGACTTTGTGCTGGACATGATGTCTTTGGGAGCATCCTTGGGGCTGGAATGGGACGACCAAGCAAGGGCTTGCCTGGCAGCACCAGCTTTGATGGGAGTTCTTGAGACCGTGCCGCTGTTCTGCACTGGAGCCCTCCCAGTTCCCAACCAGGAGCAGAAATGCTGCTATCCTCTCATCAAAGCTCCACCACCCCCCAGCAGACAGAGCATCAGGGCGGACTCCTGGCCTGGGGTCACATCTCTGCCCCACCAAGGTGAGCTGTGACCCAGCAAGCCCTTGGTACTCACAGCACTGTGAGCCACTAGCACTGGTGAGTTTTTTCTGGTCAGCTCCAGTTCCTCCCAAGCCAGTGGCATTTTGGTAGCCAAGATATTGGAAAAGCTGGGAAGGGGAATGCAGCAGGCAGCACCTGCAGCTTGGGTGCCAGCCTGGAGTTGGGGACAGGGTGCCCATGGCTGGAGGTAGCAACACTGCCAGACCTTCTCAGGTTGGAACCCTTGGCTCCTTGTACCCCCTTCCTGGGGGTACCCAGGTGCCCAGCCAGGGCCAGGAGGAGAAGCAAGATGCCCCTGTGAAGTTCAGGGATATTGGGAGCATCCCCAGATGGAGAAGGGTCCTGTATTCCACAGGCACTTTCCACAGTGGATGGTCAGGTCCTTCCTGGAGCAACTGCAGGAGCTGTGTCCACCCTGGGTTCCCACTTTTCTCCTGGAGCTGGTGCTCTGCTGCCCCATCCTGGGCATGAAGCTAATGCAAACCCCCACCAAAGAAAGCCAAGCCCCTGGTCTGTTTGGAGCTTGCTGTCTTCTCCACAGTCAGGCTCCTCTCAGCCCATGCTGCACTTTTCCAGCATCCAGCACCGCTGTGGGGAGCTGTACCCTCAGGAGGCACCCACCGGGTGCTCCCTGGCAGGGAGATGCTGGCCTTAGCTTCATCCTCCCACACTCAACATCTGCCCAAAGAGCAAAGCCACACTGTGGGTGGGGAGTGATGCTGAGGGGCTGCTTCATCCTTGGGGAAGCTCTGAACCAACTGGGCTCTTCCCAGCCACCAGATTTCCCCATGCAGATGCTCACTCATTTTTGCTCTTTTCTTTCTCAGCTCTTACCTGTAGCCAGAGGAGTTGGTGCCCATGGGGACACCTTGCCAGGCATTTGTCAGCCTGTGATGGCAGCAGAAGGAGGTTGGGGTTGTTGAGCCTAGAGAAAAGGTGGCTTGGGGGAGACCTTCTGTCTCTCGACAACTCCCTGACAGGAGGGTGGAGCCAGGTGGGGTTGGGCTCTTCTGCCAAGGAACAAGCAACAGGACAAGAGGAAACGTTCCTCAGGTCCAACCTAAACCTCCCCTGGGGCAACCTGAGGCTAATTTCTTCCCTGCAAGGGTTGCCAAGGCCTGTCCCAGACTGCCCAGGGCAGTGGTGGAGTCCCCATGATCCCTGGAGGGGTTTCAAAGTTGTGGAGATGTGGTGCTGAGGGACATGGGTTAGTGGTGCCCTGGCAGCGCTGGGTTAATGGGGTTGGACTCAATGAGCTTAAAGGCCTCTTCCAACCAAAATGCTTCTGTGATCCTAAATCCATCTGGAGGACTGGCTGAGCAACAGGCATGTGGGTGAAGGGCCTGCTCCTGCAGCTGTATGGCTGTGCTCAGTCCAGCACTGGCTCAGAGACAAGGCCAAGCCTTCACTGAGCACCCATCTTGCCCCTTTGCAGAGGTTCTTCTTGCCCCAGTTGCTCCATACAAGCCAGCTGGAGTCTGGCCAGTCACTGTGGTCTGGCTCCGTGCCCATCTCTCTCACTGTGAGAGAGTTTCTCCCTTTTGTCCCACATCATGGGCTGGATCCTGGGAGATGAGCTATGTTGGGGATCCCACCACTGCTTGCAGGCAGCTAATAGCCCCCCATGATCATGGCCAGCCCCATGAGATGGATGCTGCTGCTCTCCTGGGAATGTGGGGACTGATGAAAACTGGGAGGATGGGACACCACCATCTCTGGGATGGCCCTGGGAACCAGGACATCACATTGTGGGCAGGTCACCCAGGATGTAGGTAGCCCTGGGTGCCAAAGGAGGAGGAATGGGAAGCTCTGCAGGTGAACTTGACATTACTAGAAGTCCGGCTGCTGGGGATGAGAACAAACCTTGACGGGCTGCTGGAGATTGAAGCACTGTGAGCATCAGCCCATTGGAAGCCTAGTCACATGGTTGCTCCTTCGTGTGCTGGGACAGCAGGTTAATTGCTGTGCAGAGACAAGTAGCAGCAGGTCAGTTGATCCTGTATTTCAAGCCAACAGGAGACTGGGACAGGACATCCTATCTTGGACCTCTGCAACTGGGAATCACCCTTGGTGAGTGTTTTGCTATCACCAGTGAGGCCAGCTGCTCCCCTGTAGCCTTCTGTCCTCTAAGACAAGTCTTATCCCAGGGATCATGTGCTGGAGCTGAGCTGCCAGGGACCATGCTGTCTGTGGTAATCTAGGAGGCCAGGGATACTCAAACACTTGAAGGTGCTTCACATTGTGCTCCTCAAGAAGCCCCAGTGAGGGCCAGAGGAGCAGGTTGTTCAAATGCTTGCCAAGTGGCGTCAGCTTTTCCTTTGCAGGGGTTCCGGGTGTTGTGCTCACACCGTTGATTATCTCCCTGTTTCCTCTCCTGCCTGATGTTTCCTGCCTCACTCCCTCCCTTTTGCCGGCTTTGCTCTTTGTGCCAAGCTTATCTCCCGGCTCTGGGCGGTGTCAGACCTCAGCACCTCCCCTGCCCACAGCGATGGCAACACACAGCCCTGAGCACCGTGCCCTGTGTCCTATCCTGGGGCTGCAGGACAGTGCCTCAGGAGGCACTTGAAACTCCATCTCCACCTGGCCATCTAGCAGCTACTTGGGAGCACAGGCAATCTGGGCCACAGCAGGGATGATTTAGGGTCCATCTGCTTTTAGCAACTGATCCATCTCTGTTCTAAAGCTGGGATACCAATGGTACCAGCACACTTATGCAGGAGGCTGCTGAGTTCAGCAGCAGGGAAATCCGGACAACCCCTCAGGGATCCTTCACATGCCTGGAGACTTCCAGGGACCATGGGTGGAGAGGTTTTCACCCAGAGCAGCTCAGACTGTTTCCACCAGCACTGGTGGAGCCATAGCAGCATCTCAGGGCAAACATACCTCAGCTCTGGGGAGCCCAGCAGCTCTCCTGCCTCCAGGGATTAACTTCAGTGATGGGAAAGATCCCTATTTTTGAGGGTCTTCCACCAGCTGCCTTCTTTCAGACCAATAGTCACTGGCAAAGACTTGTTGCACCAAGAGCTGGGGTCAGGCAGGTGTGTGGGTCAGGACAGGAGTGGAGAGGACAGGGGGAGTTCTGGCAGGACTTGCCAGGATCAGGGCAAAGACCTCTTTCTGAGAGGCAACCTCCCACACCCAAGTGGGGCAAACAGCAGCAGGCAGAGCCCCCAGAAAAGGCAAAGCCTGCTCCAGGAGAAGAGAGTCAAAAAAGGACACTGGGAACGGAAAAGGGCTGCTCCTGGGCCACAGATGGGGCTATGGAGGTGGAGCAGGAGGCAGGTCACAGACAGCCGGCACATGAGGAAGCGAGTGCTGGGACACCCGCCAGGGTGGCCAGGGCGGGTGGCTGCAGCAGCTCCGGTGCAACAGACTGGAGAAGGACCAGGAGCAGAGGCAACCAGAGCAGCAGGGACTTCATCCAGGACCTAGAGAACCCCTCGGTAGGAGTCTTCTTCTAGCCAGAAATGCTCTTTCTTCCACTAAGATGCGGACACTTTCTGTGGTGTGTGGGGATGGGGCAGCAGGATGGTCGCTGTAGGGACATTTCCATGCCAGGTGGCACTGTGATCCTGTGGCTCAGAGCCCTGGTGACCTTTCCCAGAGCCACCAGCAGTGGAATAGATTGATACTGGAATGGCTGGATGGTTTGGGGAGAGGCAGCTCTCTGCAGGGTGCAGAGCTGGGAGGGTGCTGGAGCCCAGGGCTGCCACCAAAGAACCAGGACCCAGCCTGGGTGCCTGCGAAATGTGGCTCGGAGGGAAGCACTTCTCAGTCCCTGCCGCACAACGGCTGCCAAGGGAGCCAAGTGGGGCCAGCAGATAATGTGCTGAGGTTTCCTCCAGTCCCACCACAGGATTTACTCCATCTCTATCTGGCCTTGCAGAGCCTCGTCCATCTCTTCTCCCTCTGCTCTATTATTGTTAGCTGGGAGGAAGCAGCTCACCGAGTCCCACCTCAAGCTTTTAACCCGCTGCTGCCTGGACGGCTGCTCCCTGCTCCCCTTGGCCAGCGCTAGGGAGGCTTCACAGGTGCCCTGGGAGGATGGTTTGGTACTGGAAGCTTGCTGCAGGCTTGCAGGCAGGTCCATGGGGACCGGCAGGTCCATGGGGACCAGCAGCACGATGCCCCTGGCAGGTCTCTCTCAGCCACTCTTGCAAAGGGCAGATGCTGGCATTGTCATCTCTCAGTATGGAGAGAAGGTCTTGAGGGCTTTAGGTGCTGAAGATTCCCTCCTTGCTCTCTCTTTCCCCTTTTAGCTGGTTGAATCCTGCCTGGTGCTTCCTCTGGACCCCCCCCCCCAGCCTGCTGGGAGGGCACCATGGGGGTGGCAGCCTTATCAGCTTTGCACAGATTTAACCCAAATACCTAATAAATGGTTTGGGGAAAATCCATCTTGGGGAAGGAAATTGCAACACTTCAGTGGCTTTGTTTGATGAGATGGGGTTTAAGTGAAGCCCGGGGTCTCCAGAGGTGCTACTGCTGCTCCTTGGGTAAGTGGAAAACAGTTAGACATCTTGGCAACCTTCTCCACATCATCATGTTGTCCTGCAGCTTAGCTCTGCTAAACTGTCCCCCCCTTCCTTCTCATCTGGCAGGAAGGGCATGTCAGTGTCCTGTCAGCCCAGGTTGGGGCTGTGTCCTCCCTGGTGACGAGCACCGTGGGACGCCTCTCCTGAGCATTGGTGTCCATGCAGGAGCAGAGGTAGGTTGCCCAGCTGGGGTGATACAGAGATGCTCCACTTCTCCTGCAAATACACCTCGCATGTTGATGTGCCCATCACATGCTCCCCATGCCCAAAAAGCTCCGTGCCCCGGGGCCTTAGCACAGCCACCCACATGGATCTTCCAAAATGCCCGACCTGTTTTGGAGCAATGGGGAAGAGCTGCCTATTTTGACTGTGTTGTTCGTTTATCACAACATCCTTATTACCTAGACAATTGCTTCACAAAAAG
>JAAGNO010022734.1:0-16624 GCA_033439905.1 Ceryle rudis | reverse complement strand
CTCTGAGCAACCTGCTCTAGTTGCAGATGTCCCTGCTTAGTGCAGGGGGGTTGGACTAGATGACCTTGAAAGGTACCTTCCAATCCAAACCATTCTTTGATCCCATGATTATGTGAACTGGAAGGGCTTTTGGTGGTAGATGAGCTCTGCTGGGATGTATTTGTCCCCAAAGTGTCACTTTAAAGCTTATTGATCCTTATGGACAGCACTATCAGAGCTGCTGACCCATCACTGTCCCGCTGCCTCACTAGAGGGTTTGTGGATGTCGAGAAGTGATGGGCAGGTGGAGAAGAGTTTCTAACACTGGTCATTCAACTCCACTTGCTTCCCAGCATTCTCTCCAGTGGATAGATGAGGCATGGCAGTGTTCTAGGGTAAAGTGCCTCACGCAGGGATGTAGCAAAACCCTCTCAAATGCCAGACTAGGGGAAAAAATAATACAAAATTATATTGCATAACAATAATAATGATACCAAAAATATCCAAGTTTGTAGAGGTCCATAAAACCTGGCTAAGTTCAGGGGAGGTCTCGCATTGCTGATTCACTTGTGGGATTGCATCCACATTTCTTTCTCTGTTTGCTGCAGGGGCTGGAGCTGCAAGCCAAAGGTGTGAGGTGGGGCATCAGCCCTGGCTGCCTGGGCTCACCTGGATCCTGTTTTGGATGCACCAGGCTGTCATACCAGTACATACTAGCAGTTTGGATCTAAGCTATGCCATGATGAGCTTCATGGCAAGACATCCCCAGGTGCCCAAGAAGGCCACCGGCATCCTAGCTTTGATCAGCACCAGTCTGAACAGCAGGACTAGGGCAGGGAGTGGAGTCCCCATCCCTGGAGGGTTTTCAAAGCCATGGAGATGTGGTGGAAAGGCAGTTTTGGGTTGGACTTGATGATCTTAAAGGTCTTTTCCAACCAAATGATTCTATGATTCTCTGTTTCTATGAAATACCTGCAGAGATTGAGGCCTTTGCTATGTCCTAGCAGGCTACAGTTGTCTGGGGACTTGATTTTCAGCATGTGTTCCCTTCTTCTGCAGTATTACTGTGGGCAAGCTGCGTAAAAGAAATGGCTTTTTGTTGTGTGGGGAAGCAGTAGGAGAAGGAAAACCCCTGAAGGTTAAATTTTTTTGGTGATCAGAGCTCTCTCCACGGGAGGAGCACCCCTGGTTCCTCCCTGCATTGCCTCCAACCTCTGGCAGCCAAGGGTTTACTCATGGAGCAGCAGCTTCTTGCGACATCTTCCCTACTTTGGCCTTACCTTAATGTTATCCTTCCCTTGCAGGTCTCCGCTACTAAACCAAACACGCCTGTCACCTCAAGGTGGCAAGTCCCAGCACGTGCAACAGAGATGGAGGAGCAAAGGCTATTGCTGCATCGGCGGCGTGATGTACCAAGTGTCAGCCAATAAACTCTCCAAGACTTCTAGCACCCCTGGTCGGGGGAGAGACCTGAGCACCAAGAGCCCTGGCAGAGCAGGTGAGCAGCAGGAATTTGTCCTGGTTTGCGTCCAAAATCTGTTGATGTCCCAGTTTAAGGGTTGAGGTTGGGTTTTAGCTGCTTAATCTCTACTCGTCCTTCTGCCATGCAGGACCCCAGACGTAAAGGTGAGGGCATCCCATCAGTGCCAACACACATTCCCCAGCTCCTCTTGCTTTACAGTAGCACTGAAGGGAAAATAATGTAGAAGAAGAAATGAAAAGATGAGGAAAATTGAGGGTTTTTTTAACTCAGGCTTAGTGATACACCGTTAAACTTGTTCCTATTTTTTAACCCAAGCAAAGCCTCAGGCATCTACAAATGGCTCTGCGAGGTTAAACGTATTTGAGACGCTCATCAAATTACGTTCAATATTGACCTAAGAAAAGCCAGGAGGATCATTCTGCAGATAACTATGAAACAGGCATTTCGACACAGTTACTGGCTTTATGTTTACCTTCAATTAAATTTGTGTTTCACCTCCTCATGTGCCTGATGCCTCAAAGTGGTTCATAAGCAAGACCAGGTTTTTAACTCTGCTTGAAATATTTTTTTTGAGGTGTTACTTGAGGGCAAATATTTTTTTCCCCGTAACTGCTTTATTATTAACTCCGTAACTGCTTTATTGACATGTTTTGAGGGACAGTTAAAGCTGGGAACGGCAAAGCCAATGGCTTTGTGCTATTGTCTGGGAGGATGAAGGGTGTGGAGACAAGTATTTTTGTGGATGATGCTATAAACGAGGCAATTTAATGCCAGAATCATTTGATGTATGGTGGGAAAGTGGATGAAGAGAGGCAATAAATAGCACTGTGTCATTGGGAGTTGCCACCCTGATTCACTTGAGTGCAATGGGGAGTCCAGGGTCATTTAAAACCCACAAAAAACAGGAATTAGGGAGGGAAAGAGCTTTGTGCAGGCACAAAAATCCCATCATCAGGTGGGAGCAGCTGTGGGAAGTTTGAAAAGCCAGAGAGAAAATTAAGAGCAAACAGCAACATGTCAATAAAGAGTAAAATCTTCCCCCCCCCTCCCAGCACTCGCACGCAGCCGGTAACTGGTGTTGGAAGGAAAACGGAGAGGGGAGGAAATGAGGGGCGGGCAGGGAGGGGCATATGGGGATGATAAATCCTTACTGCAGATCGTCGCTAGCACAAGGGAGGGCAGAGATTTAGCTTAAACCCCAGATTATCCTCCTGGTACCCACCCGGGGGTGGGAAATGAAGACACCTGCAGATGATGGCAGAGATGAGGGTGTCACGGGGGGGCTGAGGGGGTGCGGAGCCAATGGAGCGTCACTTTCAGTCTCCCTTCTGAGACCATTAAAGGGGCGCTCGGCAGTGGTTCAGGGACAGTTTGCTGGTGGTTTTGCAACATGGCTCTGCTCAGGAGAGGTTTTCAGTAGCTTCCACGTCCTCCTTGCCACTAGCTCTGCAGATAGGTACGTGCATGCTCATGAGCATGCAGCCACATGGCTCCTTTTGAAGTCGGATGACCTACCCGCGAGCTGTTAAATCCTTGGCTTTGGTGCTGCTTCTGGAGAAGGATCGGCAAGGATCGGTCTTCAGAGGTGTAGAAAAAATGGCCATAAAACAAAGTCTAGGGCTTGTAGACCAAGCAAATCCTGGTGTTTGTGATGCTGGGCTCTTTTCAAGAGCTTTGCCAACAGAAGCAGGATTTTCTGAATCAGGGTAATCAGCTGCACAAAAGCTCCCATAGTGGTTTAGCGGTGAACTTGGCAGTGTTGGGTCAGTGGTTGGACTTTATAACCTTAAAGGTCTCTTCCAACCAAAATGATTCTATGAACTCAATGGTGGTTCTGTCATAAGCACCATCCCTGGGCATAGAAGCTGTCACCAAAGGCAGCAATCGTCTTGCTGGAGTGCAAGAAAAGTGATGATACCCCCAAGATGTGGAGGTTGTGGAAGATACTAACTGGAGTAGGTCTAGCTCTGGGGACAGGTTTCAAGACAGAGTTGGACCTCTGGGAAGGATCCAGGGGGAGAAGTGATGGCTGGAAAGGCTGGGAATGTGTGGAGGACCTGGGTCTGTGCAATCTGAAGAAGAGGAGATGGAAAGACTTCAGGTTCCCAAGATCATGAAGAGCTACCAAGCAAAGAAAGGATGTCTTCTTCATGGGGAGGTAGAGCAACCAAGAACCAAGGGACTTCAGCTGTAGCAGGAAGTGTTCAGGGAGAGCTTTTGAAGGATGAGGGTCATGAAGTGCTCGAGTAAGTTGTCCAAGTTAACTCTGAAATCTCCATAATTGAAATTTTTTAAAGGGCAGGTTACATGAACTTCTGTTTTGAGAGGACAGGTGGGGTAGGTCTTGCCTTGCAGCAAGGAGCTGAACTTGACTCAAGCTGCTGCCTAATTTCCAGTGCATGCATTGGTGGCTTTCATTTAGGTGCTGGGAGATGGCAGGGGGTCTTGACTGTCCCACCGCTGTGCTCAAATCAGTATTTGTGCTGCTGTTTGGAGGACCAGAATTTCTGAGGAGTCTTTTCCCAAGCTGTATTTAAGATACTAGTTCCAGACTATTTTTATTCATTTATCTAAGTGTGAGAAAGACTCTGAATTTGTTTAGCCACCAGGAAACAGCAAATTCATGCATAGGCAACTTAGCAAAGGCTGATGGATTCAGCCTGTCCATGAATATCCACCACTGGTCTGGACTGAGCGGAGAAACACCAGCTCAGAGCGCAATTTCTGGAAGAGGGACTGAGCCAGAGCTGTGATGGGAGGATTTTTGCACATTCAGGCATTGGCATTGCTCTTGGGGTTCTTCTGGGGGGATTAGTTGGACCTGATGATCTTAAAGGTCTTTTCCTGTCTAAATAATTCCATGATTCTATGAAATACAGACTCATCTCTTTAATTTTTTTGAAGATATTTTTTATTTCTTAAGAGACCATCATATTAACATTATTAAGATGTCTTATTAAGATATTCTTTTTAAGATATTTCTTGCTGTAGCCTCCCTGACCTGTGGCACAGTGGGTTTGAACACCAAAGCCCTGGTAACTGGTGTGCGTCAGTATTTTCGCGTCATCTTTCACTGCTCTCTGTAATTCATCCTCTTCCACAAGGATGAATTCAACAGATGCCAGCATCTCTTGCTTTACTATAACCAGGGCTGGCAGGGTGGAAGATTTGTACTCTCTCATCGAGCACGAGCCTTCACACATTTACTGAATGCTCTGTGTTTTCAACACTTGACAAAGTTTATTTAAAAGATGGAAAAAAAACAACCACAGCTTTTCCTTTCCCTTCCAGTGCCAGACGTTGTGCATTTGGGGCACAGAGAGATGGGAAACGCTCCTGACAGTTTAATAGCTTGGAGTTTACTTACGCTGGGTTATAATTCTGCTGTTTGCCTGAATTTATTGGGTTGGTGTTTTGTCTCTTTGTGGCCCGACTGCAATAAGAAATGCAATGCTGGTTGCTGTGACTGATCAACCAGTGCTGTCAGATTGTCCCTGCTAGGTGAGCAGGGTGGACAATCATGTTGATGCTAGGGGAATGTTAAAATTTAGTCCTGGGGGTGCACCTCCTGCTCTATCGGGGTCAATCTTGTGGCTACCAGGAGTGATAAATCAAATTATTTGTCTACTGAAGGTGAAGATCAGGGGTTTTGCCACAGTTTATCCACAGCCTGTTTCCTTATCAGTGGTGTGGCACTGGGGGCACCTGGCCTGGGGACAGGAAAGACATCATTGCAAGCCAAGGAGAAGTTTCAGAAGGTGTTTTGATGTCAAGGATTAGGGCTGGTCCAGGTACTAGATGAGTGACAGATGCTCTCTATTAACTCCTCTCCCTCCCCAAAGGGGAAGAGAAAAGGAATATGGGAGAGCGGTTTATGTATTAGAAAAGAAAGATAGAACAGCTTTAAAGAAAGTAGTAATAATGTCATATAAAAAATATATAAAAAGCCAATATTAAAAAGAACCTCCCTGATAGCAATCATGTCACTGTCACCACTGCTGCTATGGAGCAGGCATGAGGGAAGACTTAGACTGCATTCAGACTGATTCAGAACTGGATTCAGGAACTGGATTTGGGAGCACATAGATCAGGATTGAAGGCAGAACAGAGTCCTCATTGGACACAGGCCACTGAAGCAGAGGCTTGACCCTCACGATCCCTCGGCTTTGTACTGAACATGCCGTACATGGGATGGAATCCCTGGTTGGTCAGTTTGGGGTCACCTGTCCTGACCGCTGCTCCTCACAGGTGCAGCCTTCTACTTTCTGCACCCCCAATGCAGTACAAGGTTTATCAGTCAACCGTGGTCTGCACAGGAACAAGTATAGGCAAGAGCCTTTCTGCACACACCAACTCTTGGTAGTAACTCTAAACATGGAGCATGATCACTGATGGAAGCAGAGACTGCAAAAATCTACCTTCAGAAGGTTCAGTTACTCAGTAGAGACTGAGCTGAAAAGTAAAATCACTGAACAGAATCAGTTCTGTTGTCACTCAGACCAGGACAAAGCATTACATTGTGCGCAGGTTCAGGAGAAGACATCTCAGTTCTCTAAGATAACATGTCAATGTCACCACAGAGGTTCATACAGCTGCTGAGAAGTGTGCTGTCATCACATGTGTGGCTCCATTCCCAAAGGGCGAACTGCAAGTTCTGGGCTTATGTCCAGAACACTAAAGATTAAATAGAGAAATAAAAAGAGTTTTTGCCTTCCCAGCCGGCTGGTGAGCTCAGATGTACCATAACTCAGCCACTCAAGCAGGGATGGAAGAGGCTCTGAAGAAAAGATCTAGGTGTGAATGTGGACACCTGCTCCTCATCCCCATGTGGTATGCACCATAGAAAAGCTCTGTGATAAGTGGGATTTATTCAGTGATCTATTTGTCACATTGCAGAAGTATTAGAAATTAGGCATCAGGATGGCATGGAAAGCATTTGATACATTGCAATTAATTAATAGAGCGCAATAATTGGGTTTCTCCGCTCACAATGAACCTTTTCCTTCGTTTCTTTCTACAGCTGCTAAGACGTTATTCAGTCACTTAGGAATTTTCACAGAATTGAGGAAAGTAGCAAAAGGTCCGGGCAACGTCTTGTTTCACAATGAAATTTGAAAGGGAAAAGGGAAAAAACCCACAGCCCTGAATGAGATTGAAAGGAGCAGAAACGAAATTAAGGTTTGACATTGTCCGGAAAACAGCCCTGACCCCAATCTAGGCAAGAGCTGCCGGTGCCGCAATGTGGTGAGAGGTATTGCACACAGTTTTCTGGGGCTGGCTCTAGTGGTGCTCTGATGGTGTCCAAGCTGCTTTCCAAGGGCAAATCCTCACCTGCACAACTTCCACTGAGGTTTTACCCCCTAGGAAGGACCCCTGGTATCATGAAAGGCTGGTGGCTTTTGGGATGCCCAGAATGGCTGGGCTTCAGCTGCTGGAGGGATGCTCATGTGTGGCAGCTAACTCCTCGAGCTGCATGATTTTATTGATTGGTGGGTTTCAGTTTTTCTCCACAACCATAGGATCTGAGAGAACTGGGATTGTTCAGCTTGGAGAAAAGGAGACTATGGGGAGACCTTGCTCTCAACAATTCCCTGACAGGAGGTTGGAGTGAGGTGGGGTCAGTCTTTTGTCCCAAGGAACAAGCAATAGGATAAGACGAAATGGCCCTGAGTTATGCCAGGGCAGGTTTAGGTTGGACATAAGGAAGATTTTCTTCCTGGAAAGGGTTGTGAAGTCCTGTCCCAGTCTGCCCAGGGCAGTGGTGGAGTCCCCATCCCTGCAGGAGTTTCAAAACTGTGGAGATGTGGTGCTGAGGGACATGGTTTAGTGGTGGCCCAGCAGTGCTGAGTTAACAGTTGGACTTGGTGATCTTAAAGGTGCAACCTAAATGATTCTATGATCTAGAAGCCATGGATATACCCGTGACTGCTGAGCTCCCAAAGGTGGTGGTTTAAGAGGAGCTCCTGAGATTCTGATGTGTGTCTCCCAGTACACCCGTAACAGTGGCTCTGAGCAAAGAGGAGCAAATTAATTTTAAACATGTGATTGAGTTCAGCACTTCTGTGTTGAGAGTCTTTCCCTGCATCTAGATGCACTCCTGCCTCAGTTTCCCGACCCTGAAGTGACATCACCTTAGTGCTTTTCTGAGGAGACAGAAGGTGCGAGCTCTTCCGCTGCATCATGCTGAAGATGGATGAGTGGTACTCATGAAACATGAGCTCAGATGTGGTGGGAGAACTCCACACTCGGCAAAATGAGGAGGGCAAGAACCACAGCACAGGGAGCTGTGCACTGGGAGAAAGTGCACGCTCGGCTCCTTGTTTACCAACTAATTTTAGAAGTGCTGAGTGCCGCAGAAACACACTTTCTGTGTTTGCAAGGATGATAAAGTGCCTGGCACTGCTGCCGGGCTGGCCAAGGGCTTGTGTGGACGATGCACTCTCCTCTAAGCTGCTTGTCTTTTTAAAAATTTCATAGAATCATTGAATGGTTTGGGTTGGAAAGGACCTTACAGATCATCTAGTTCCAACCCCCACTGCCATGAGCAGGGACACCTCCCACTAGACCAGGTTGCTCTATGCCCTGTCCAGACTGGCCTTCAACACTTCCAGGGATGGAGTATCCACAGTTTCTCTGGGCAACCTGTGCCAGTGTCTCACCTCCATCATAGTGAAGAATTTCTTCCTAATATCTGGTATAAATCTCTCCTCTTTCAGTTTAAAACCATTACCCCTTGTCCTATCACTGCACTCCCTGATCAAGAGTCACCCTCTGTCTTTCCTGTAGCCCCCTTTAAGTACTGCAAGGCCGCAAGAAGGTCTCCCTGGAGCCTTCTCTTCTTCAGGCTGAACAGCCCCAACTGTCGGCCTGGCCTCATAGGGAAGTTTCTCCACCACCTTGATCTCTTTTTGGCCTCCTCTGGACCTGCTCTAACAAGTCCATGTCTTTTTTACACTGGGCTTCCCAGAGCTGCATGCAATGCTCCAGATGGGGTAAGTAGGAGAAGATTTAAGATTGAACACCTTGAACATGTGATACCAAGTGGTGGAGGGGTATGGAAGAAGTCAGTGGAGGAGAGACCAACCCAATGCAGTGAGGTGTGAGAACAGCAAAAACTGGAGTATTGTTTTCTTCAGATTTCATCAGTTTTGGTATTGCTTGCACTGGGATGCATTTGTGGTCAGCCCCTTTAAACTCAATCCCTTATTTTTGGGATTGCTCAATCCCTCAAACCATTAAATCTCAATCCCTTGATTTTGTGGTTTGCTCAATCTCTTGCCCCTTTTTAGCTCTATTCCTTGGCCCCTTCATGCTCTGTCTCCTGGTTTGGGGATTGCTCAATCCCTTATCGCTTTGAGCTCAATCCTTTCACCCCTTGTGAACTCTATCCCTTGTCTTTGGGATTACTCAATCCCTTACCCCTTTTGAGCTCAATTCCATGGCCTCTTCAATCTCAATCCCATAGTTTTAGGATTATTCAATCCTTTACTCCTTTTGATCTTAATCTCTTGGCTCCTTCTGAACTCAGTCCCTTGTTCTTGGGATTGCTCAATCCCTTATCCTTCTTGAGCTCAATCCCTTGGTTTTGGGATTGCTCAGTCCCTTGGTCCCTTTTGAGCTCAATCCCTTTACTCTGGGATTGCAGGCGCTGGGGCTTAGGGACCCGGTCTCCTGGAGGAGCTCCTCTGGATCTATCACTGGTGTAGACCAGAGCTCGCAGAGCTTGGGAGTGGCTTTGCAGCAGCCACTCCACACTCCTTCCAAGCTGCTTGTACATCAAACCTGGTATGTGCTTTGTTAATTGAGGTGGCTTCACTAATAAAATGCTCATGACTGCCTGACCCAGGGATGTGCATGTTCCTGTTGGGAGCTGGACAGGAAAGTGTTAAAAGCTCTGCTTGTGTAGCTGCAGTTCATCCCTTCTTTTGCTGTTACCTTCTAGAGAGTGAGGGCTTCTGCTGTCCAGTGAGTAAAATAAATTACCCCCAGCAGCTGCTAGTGCTGATCATCTGAAACAGTGGAACCCGCTTAAATGAATAATAATTAAAGAAATAAATTTCCCCTAGTGCCAGCATCAAAACTTTTTGTTCAGCAATAAAAGCGAAGGGAGAGCCTCGCAAAATGAATCGCTTGGCTGTTTCCAAAGTAGGCTGCCTGTGCCGCGGTGGGCGAAGCAGGGTTATAATGGGACCTATTAAAGGAGCTGACATGGTTAAAGGAAGCCTTTTCCTGCCTGTCAGGGTCGTGTTGAAACAGAATGAGCAGAAACAAGCGTGGCTGATGGCAAAACCCCTTCCCTTGATGAGCAAAAAAAGATGGAAAGCTGGGATGACCCCGTTATGGTCATCCCCGAGTCGGAGCATCAGCCAGCGGAGCCAACTGTCTGCCAGCTGCAGTCGCTTGGGCAAAGCCCTGGTTGTTTCCTTCCCTGTGTAAGATTTCCATAAATTATCTGTAATTTGGGGCAGTGAAAGCAGATGGGCAGCAATAGGCTCATCAGTTCTGTCCCTGGAGAGGGTGACCTGTGTGACTGATGCTGTCCGTAACCCTAATGCGATGATCTTGCCCCTCTTGCACATCCCTTGGCCTCAGTGCTCTGCAACTTATCCCCTTTTTTTAGGCTATTTCAATCTTCTACAGCCTTCCCACCATATAAAAAATAAATTGCTGGATAAGATACGCAAACAAACCTTTCCCTGCGATGAGGTCCTGGTCCTTGAGCTGTGCCCTAGGAGCAATAAAGTCCTTCCTAAATAATTAAGCAGGTAATAATTAACTGCAGTCCCTCCGTGCAATATTTGCAGCTGTTTTTTCACTCAAAGGAACATTTCAAGCGTCCTTTTCAGTGTGCATTCATTATCTCACGAGCCCTTGAGTGAAGGGGAGCTGAGCAGGGGTGTTGGAGCTGGATGGAAGCAGCCTGCTCCACTGTGCCGGAGCCCTGGAAAAGCGCTGGATGTTGTCCCCCAAGCATGGTTCGTGGGCTGCCAAATATCTGCCAACCTTTCCCAGGAGGATAAAGACCAGGTTACAGGTCCTCAAGCCCTGAGATTTAGGGTTATGGAAAAAATAAAGGTCATAATTCATGTAGGAATGTTTGGGGGGGGGCAGTGCAGCAGCCAACCCGCTCATTTTAAACATATTTTGTGCTTATGGAGCCTTCAGTGGGGCTAAATTGTGGCTCGTTGCTTTTTTCCATCAAAAGCAGGAATTTCGAACGGGAGGCAAATGCTGTGGGACCGCTCGGCTGCAGATTCCTTCAGAGGAGCAAGGGGGAAATAAATAAATAAATAAATGAGTCAGGCTGTAGCCCCCTGCTATTAATCATAGCTGTAATCATGCATTTAATGAACATGACAGCTCCTGCTCTCTCCGGAGAGACGCGTCGAGTCTGACGGCTGGGTTAGGTACAACAATCGCGCTTGAGAATGCTGCGAGCCGCTGGCGTTGGGCTGGGATGATGCATTATGAGAAACAAGCCCGTTTGCACGGGCTGTGGATTTCCTTACGGACGACGCGCTTCAAACCGACTAAATCATTAAGAAAGAGGGAAAAAAAAATATTAAAAAAAAGAAGCAGAGAGAGAAAAAACCACCTGTCCCTTATGCGGGGTATAAAATATCAAGCCTGACGCGGCCGTGCTGTGTGTAATCAGTTAAAAAGCCTTAATGTGCAGTTCTTGATGCTCTCCCCAGCAGCTTTTTTTTTTTTCCATCCTTTTTTCTTTTCCTCCCCCTGTAATTCTTGCTGCCTTTGAGCGCGCACAGGGGAGGAACTCGTCGTGCTACTTATTTAAAACTCGTCAGTGAGGGACTTTTGGAAGTATAGAGGAGAGCGTAACAAGGGATGCACAAGTCACTCTCCTGATCCCAGGGGACCACTGCGTCCTGATGCTGAGGTTCCCCGCAAGTTGAGGAGAAAAAGGGGACAGATTTGGGACTGACATTGGTCCTGAAAATCAAAGCTCTTTTGTCTGGGCCGAAGAGTTACATCTCATAAGTCTGTTGCATATCCCAGAGATCCAAGTCAAGCCCTGGGGACATCATTTCAGTTTTTTTGTTTCATATAGTCCAGACTGCAGCAAATTTCAGCTCCTAAATCTTTTTTACTTTAACCTTTATCCATTTCTCTGGTGTCTTATGCTCAGTGACAGTTTCACACTGTTAGATAATATGGAAACACCCTGATTCTCCACTGTCTGCATATTATCATATACTTTGTATTTATTAATGCAAATCTCTTGGTAGTGGCTCTTAACTGGGCACCCCACGTTGGTAACCACTCTAAAAATCAAAACTTGGGCTCCTTGGACCTCCTTAAAGCCTGAGACATGAAATCTGTTCTTCTGCATCTCCTCCCTTGCAGCTCTGATGCTTGGAGAGCCTTGCTTGTATTTAAATTGCTTTTTGCTTGGTGCAAAAGCTTCTAAAAATACCATTGCACTGGAGCCTGAGTTTCCTCTGTAAATCCCAACTGATGACAAAATGTATAATAATGGAACTTCTTAACTGGCAGCGTTATTGTCTCCTCCTGGGTAAAAATTTGAGTGGCTGAACATGAGAGCTGTGCTGACATTAGACAAGACCTGGAGAGTTTGGTGGAGAGGAACCTCATGAAGTTCAACAAGGTCAAATATCAGGTTCTGCCCCTGGGGAGGAATAACCCCCTGCACCAATACAGGTGTGGGGTGACCTGCTGGGAAGCAGCTCCATGGAGAAGGACCTGGCAGTACTGGTGGACAAGTTGCCAATGAGCCTGCAATGGACCCTCATAGACAAGAAGTCTAATGGTGTTCTGAGGTGCATTGAGAAGAATGTGGACAGCAGGTCTAGGGAGGTTCTCCTACCCCTCTACTCTGCCCTAGTGAGGCCACCTCTGGAATACTGGGTCCAGTTCTGGGCTCCCCAGTTCACGAGAGACAAGGAACCACTGGAGAGAGTCCATTGTAATCTCTGAAGATGCTGAGGGGCCTGGAGCATCTCTGTGCCAAGGAAGGGCTGAGAGACCTGGGGCCATTTAGCTGGAGAAGCCTGAGAGGGGATCTGACCAATATTGATCAATGGCCCTCGGGACAGACTCTTTTCAGTGGTGCGCAGCAACAGGACAAGGGACAACGGCCACAAACTGGAACCCAGGAGGTTCCATCTGACCAGGAGGAGAAACTTCTTTGCTGTGAGTTTGTCAGAGCCTGGCCCAGGCTGCCTAGAGAGGCTGTGGAGTTTTCTTCTCTGGAAAGATTCCAAACCCACCTGGTTCCAAGGCCAGGCCCCCCTGCTCTGGGTGACCCTGCTGGAGCAGAGGTGTTGAACCAAATCATCTCCAGAGGTCCCTTCTATCCCCCACCATGCTGGGATTCCATAAAATATTTAGGTGGTTTTCTAATACTTTAGAAGGGATTTGCATGCAGGGTGAGTAATCAGGAGGTGGGAAGGTGTGGATGAAGGAGTTCTTTGTCAGCTGCCAGGCTGATGTTTGCCAGACACTGGACAGATGCATCTTACTCAGGATTTTGCCATGGATGGGACCGTCTCTCAGGCAGTTAAACTTCCTCCAGCCTGTGAGTTATTTCACAGTGGAACCCTATAATGGGAGCTGCACGTTCCCTGTCCACGTATAACAGTACGATTTCTTGCCAGAAGATAAAAGCCAGGCACAAAAAAATAACCTAACTTCATACCATGGATGTATTTTTGATGTATATAAATCAAAAACCAGTGGCACAAAGCTGTCGCACCCTTTATTTCCTTATCTCTTCATTTCTTTAGGGACTCCTCCTTTCTGGCTGAGATGTGGTTGTCAGGCTGCTTTAACTAACAGTGTGGCACACAAGCATGGGAGCATCTTCATCCCTGAAAGTCTGTTTTTATGCCTGGGTATTAAATATTTAGAGACATCGTCTGCTGCCCCAGGGCTTCTGGTATAGCCAGTCCTGCTGAGTTTGCTTGAAGAAGCATTAAACAGAATCACAGAGCACTGAAGGAAGCTCCATACCTACTGTAATGGTTGGGCTTTAATTTGGATCTTTCTCCCTGCATCAGCTGAGAGGTCACCCTCACTCCAGTGTGCTAGCCTTGTAACCCATGTCCTCGCTAAGAGATGCTTTTCCAAGTGACCCAAAGCTGATGGGCATTCATTTTTGAGCTGAAAACTTGTTGGAAAGTTGTTCCTCCAGCAAGACAGCTCTACAAGTGAAGGGGAAGCCAAAAAAACAGGCAAAAAAACCCCAAACCCTCAATGGTGGATCAAATGCCCGGTTGCTACGAGATGCGCTTGCGGCAAGCTCGAGCGCGTTTGCCGGTGAGTTGTATGGCGCATCTGATGGACAGGCATGTGCTGCCCGCGCCTGCGCTGGCGTTTTTAATTTGCAGAGGGAACAGATGGGGCTTCGCCGAGGCCGGCAGCCCGAGTGACAGCTCGCGCGCAGGGAGCACGCAATGCCGCGCTATCAAATTCCACTCGCTCACTCCCCAGCACGCCCGGGCTGGCAGGTGAGTGACTGAGCCGCTCTTAAACCACCTGGAAAGCCGAGATACAGCCTTTATTTTCAGTTCATTCTTTTCCTGTGCCAGTCAAGGACAATTTAATTATATGCCTGTATCAGAGGCATGCTCTGGGTTTCCCCGGCCGGCTGTGGGGAGCATCCAAATTGAGCATGGAAATCTGCTGGACCAACAGGGCAAGTTTGCAAGTTGCTTGGAGGGGGTTCTTGTCACATTCAGGTGCTATGTCACTTTCTCTGCTGGTTTTGGAGCTGGCAAGGAGCCCTTTTGCTGTGGTTGCTCCAGAGGTACCAGCAATGTGGAAGTCCCTGAAGGACATCCTCACGCATCTGGGCTCTGGGCAGTGCTTCCTTTGGGTTAAACGGTAAAATCAAGAGAATCATCAGATGGTTTGGGTTGGAAGGGACATTTCAAGCTCATCTAGTTCACCCCCTGTGCACTGTGCAGGGACGTCTGCAACTAGAGCAGGTTACTCAGAGCCCTATCCAACCTACCCTGGAAGGTTTCCAGGGATGGGGCATTGATCACTTCTCAGGGTAACCGGGGTCAGTGTCTCACCACCCTCAGAGTCAAAAATTTCTTCCTTTTCTCTGGTCTAAATCTCCCTCTTTCAGTTTAAAACCATCACCCTGTGTCCTGTCACAACAGACCCCACTAAAAAGTCTGTCCCCATCTTTCTGACAGGCCCCCTGAAGTCCTGAAAGGCCACAAGAAGGTCTCCCTGGAGCCTTCTCTTCTCCAGGCTGAACACCCCCAACTCTCTCAGCCTGGCCTCCCAGCAGAGGGTTCCAGCCCTCCCAGCATTGCTGTGGACTTAAGATACCAAGGGCTGCAAAATTGTGAATTCCTGCAAAATTGCTTGATTCTGAGCAAAGTATCTATGTTTTCTTCTCTGTTTCCAGCAATGAGGTTGCACTGCATGCCCAGTCCTGGCTTCTCTCCATCCAGCTGCCTGAACAGATCAGCTACGAGCCGATACATCACCAGGTGTGTACTCGTGGGGAGGAACGGTGTGGTTTATGCTCAGGAGCGTGTCAGAAGCTTGAGACGCAGCTATTTAAGATGTTGATTTGGTGAAGCTCTGGCTGATACTTTTCTCCCCTGGCCTCTGCTATGAGGTGGTTGGAAGCTGAGCAGAAAGCTGCAGTTTCTGGTTGGAAAGAGATAACACCACCATTCTGTGAGGAAAGAATGCCAAACCTGCTCGGAAAGTCCCTTTTTAAATCAACTGTATTGTTCTTGGGAGGTATTTTGGTTTTTTACCCCAACTCTGAGAAGCACATCCAAGTTAAGCCCAGCAAACCTGCATGTTTCACTTCTCTCTGTCCCACACATAAAGTAGGAATTTGAACCACAGAATGGTTTGAGTTGGAAGGGACCCTTCAAGGTTATCTCATCCAACCCCCTGCACTGAACAGGGACATCTGCAACTACAGCAGGTTGCTCAGAGCCCCTGTCAGCCTCACCTGGAATGGTCTGAGGGATTGGACATCAGCCACCTCTTTGGGCAACATGGGACAGGGTCTCACCACCCTCAGTGCCAACAATTTCTTCCTTCTCTCCAGTCTAAATTTCCCTTTTTGAATTTAAAACCATCACCCCTTGTCCTATCACAACAGGCCCTGCTCAAAAGTCTGGCCTCACCTTTCTGACAGGCCCCTTGAAGTCCTGAAAGGCCACAAGAAGGTCTCCCTGGAGACTTCTCCACGCTGAACACCCCCAACTCTCTCAGCCTGGCCTCCCAGCAGAGGGGTGCCAGCCCTCCCAGCATTGCTGGGGCTCCTCTGGCCCTGCTCTAACAGGTCCCTGTGTCTCATGTTCTGAGGACTCCAGAGCTGGACCCAGCACTGCAGGGGGATTTTATGAGAGCAGGGCAGGGGGGCAGATTCCCCTCCCTCCACCTGCTGGCCACAGGCACCATGTGACAGTTTGTCACTACGTATGTTGCCGGTGTTCAACACCCTGCCAGCTTCCTCCTCGCCTGTTGATTTTTTGTGCTACAGATGTGCCATGTATCATCGTGTCCTTAATATGAGCATTTGCAGACAAGTCCCTCTTAATTGTAGGAGACTCAAATTTGTTCCCAAAGTGTATCTGTTCCAGACATCTCTACACAGATGTAATGGCAGATCCTTGCTATATTTTCTTGTAGCCTTCTACTGATATTAATCAATTTAAAATCCACTCTCAGTATTAATTGTGAGAGTTCAGCTTTCATATGCCTTCTCTTCAGGTCAGCCTGGCTGGGTATCACAAATAGTTGAGGTGTTGACTATTGGAGAGCCTTGAAAGCCCCTCAAGATGCAAATTCCTGTGGGGCTTTGTATCCCCCTCAAGGCATTTGTGGGGAAAGAGGTGGTGGTATTTCTGATGCTGAAATGGGGCTTTTGCCCTCAGCGCTTTGGCTCTATGAAGGTGATTTTTTTTCTCATTACACTTCATTCAAAAGCTGCAGACAACTAATAATTATGGAGGTAAAAATGTGCATTTTCCCCCTAAAATAGTTTCCTTGAGTGAGTGTTTAACATGAACAATGCTACTGTGACCCTTAGACCTGTGTTTCTCGCACCAGGAGCATCAAGACTGTGGAAATACAGTAATATTACATAGTTTTATATTAAAAATGATTGCTAATATAATATTAAAAATAATTTTCTATGTA
>JAAGNO010022733.1:0-58371 GCA_033439905.1 Ceryle rudis | reverse complement strand
CGCCCGCCCCGCGCCTCTGCCGGCCCCCCGCCTCTGCCGCGGCCCCCGCCTCTGCCGCGGCCCCCGCCTCAGCCCGCCGTCTCCCGCCCCGCCCGGCGCCTCCTGCCCTCGCACCCTGTACCGGCATCCGCGCTCCCGCACCCCTCCGCCGGGGCCGAGGCCCTGCCTGCCCTGGGGGGTGCCCTGGGCCGCGCTGGCCGGCCCGGGCGTGGCGAGTGGCCCTGGCTGGAGCGCTGCTGGTTCGGGTGGGCGCGCTCCCCTCGTGCTGGGCTGCGGCAGCGTGTGTCGGTCCAGCCCTGCGTGCCCAGCTGGGTGCCTGCTGAACCCCACCGGCTCTGTCCAACAGCGTCCACGCTGCCTGGGGAGCACTTTGGACACTTTGGCACCGTGGAGCAGCTGTAGGGCACAGCGGGAGCCACCCGTCTGCTGGGATTTTGGTCTCTTAAGCCACGTGTGCGGCCAGTGGTGACTTGGTGTGGTCACCCACCAGACAGGCATGCAGCTGGTGGCAGCTGGCATTGCCTGGGCACCTTGTTGCAGGGAAGCACCAGGCCCTGTAGAAACAGTGCAGTATCTATGGCCTGGAGTCATCTGGCACCATGAGCCTGTATCGGTAGCATTGGTGAAGGGTGGCACGGGTGATTGTACACGGAGAGCAGAAGCTCTGGGCTGCAGTGCTGTGCCCTCTCCAGGTGCTACTCTGAGAGTTCTGCTTGTGCTAGCCTGAGAAGAGAAACTCGAGAGTTCCCCATTTGTTCTCACTCCAGCAAATGCAAATCCCTCTGCATTGCCACCAATCTGACACCATCACCTTGTACTTAGACAGAGATGAACTGGAGGTGTCTCCTCTGGTGGCCTTGCAAGGGGATGGAGGCTTGGCTCACCCTCAACACCTGAGAGGCATCTGCTTCTCCTGTGGTGACCCTTTTGCTGACCCTGAGCGGTGCCTCTACTGATCCCATCCTTGACACAATTTGGACTCTTGAGTTCAAACATCTCTGCTGCTGTTCCTGGTGTTTGAAGGACTCCTCCCATCTATGTCCTTTCACATCTTGTTCTCCTTTCCATAGTAACTAGGAAGCTTATAGTTGTGTTATAAGCATTCACATCTGTTTTGAGGTTGGTCACGTTTCCATAACTTTCATATTCTGAAAAGGCTGTCTCTCCCCTTGCCTCTGCCATTCTGTCCTTTGCTTCCACTGCAATTCTATTTTTAACTCTGCAAAAGGCCTGAAAGAGTTTCTAGATACAGAATTTGCAGTTTTGCAGGTGCTTTGCCAAATAACAGCCTCTGTACCATGCTATAAGACGTCACCATCATCCCCCTCATCTTGACTCACTCCTCTGGCTATGAGTTGGGCTGAGCATTGTGTCTAAATGCGTCCTGCTTGTTTGTGAGATCCTTCATAGCACCGATAATGCCCACATCTCTGAGCTGGCACTTCTGCTGCTCTGTTCTTGAAATCCTCTGCTCTGCCAAGGCCAAAGGTTTCAGTTTTCTCTCCAGCTGCTCCTCTTATGATTAACAGTGACATTAAAAAACAGTAGGAACATACAACAAATTTAGGGAAAGGTCAACTTGGCAATGGGGTGGGAGGAACTGAGCAGTAGGGGAGAGGAAAGGAGTGACACTCAGAGGCTTGCAGAGCATCAGCTCTGCTCGCCAGCATGGGAAGCGTGGCCACGTGATGTCTCAATATTCTGCGTGCCAGTGAGGTGACCCTGCAATTGCATGACAGTTCAGATGGACTTTGTGATGGTGGTGATGTGAGCTTGGGTGGGACAGCCTGAATTGTGCTTACCTTGGCACTTCACTACTTTTACTGATAATTTCCCCTTTGACCTCTAGCAAAAGTATTTTTCTAATCACATTCAAAAGACTGCTCAACCCTGCTTCTGAGCAACACAGCTTTTACTTTGTCTTATCTTTAGAACCTTTCTGTTAGGAAATAGAAACTATTTCTTCCTTCTCAGGAGCACCTAGGCACTCTGAAAGGAAAAAGTCTGTGTGATGCCAGGTATCAGCAGAGTTCTTGCTGGGGATTTAGGTTCTTTGGAGATAATGAGCAGTGCAGAACAGGAGCAAAGGCAGGGAAAAAGCAGAGCTTACAAGTCAAACTTGAGTAATTTCCAGTTTTCTGGACTTCCTGCCCAGCAACCAAAGCATCATAACGGGCCTCTGTCCAAAAGCTTTCTTGAAAAATACTGTTCAGGGTGCAAAGTCAAGTGCTCCAGTGTTAAGGAATGGCCTTGTATCCCAAATTCAACCTGGTTTGGGTATGTACTCACAGTGTAATGACTAATTTTGTAATTGTATACTACTTACGCCCAGTAGCTCAGCCATGGGTACTGCACAGCAGAAGTGGCGCTGCTCTCGGGGGTTTATCTGTTCTTTATTCTAAGCTGAATTGGTTTAGCCTGTCTGCAAAAATGGCGAGAGAAACAACTGTGTGCCTCAGGCTGGGAGAAGACAGGGCTCAATAACGGAATCTGCTCTGTAAGGTGCATGTAGCCACTCCATACAGAATTTGGGAAACTATTGTCTCCTAAGCTAGTGGTGTGGCTTTTGCATGCTGGGGTCCCCAGTGCCAGAGATTAAATATCCATCACCATCTCCTTGCTCGCATGTTGTGGCAAGGAGTTCTGCTTTGCATTAAAAATTGATTCTGTGCTCAAGTTTCCAGGTTACTTTAATTTGCTGGCTGACTGACCCAGCACAAGCTCCTCGTCCTTCCTCCCCAAGCTGTGCCTACCCCAAGCTGTGCCTACCCCACATGCCACCAGCCTGCCCCCAGCCACATCCTGCAGCAGAGCAGGTGAGAGCACTGTGACAGCCAGGTCCCAGCTGGAAAGAAGTAGTGGTTTGAATGACTTGTGTAGTTCATGTCAGAGCTCCTGCAGCACATGCCCCAAACTGTCACACACGTGGTGGGAAGCCAGAGCTTGCTTAAGCTGCCCTTGTCCCTGGTGCTTCTCGTTCTGGAAGGCTTGATGATACAGCCTAAATGTATTCTTTTAAATGATTTTTGGTGTATCAGGTCACAGACAAAGCAAAAGAATCTTAGTTTCTTTTAAAGTGAGGAGATAACCTATTCCTCCTGAGAGCTGTATGGGGTTAGGAAGTGGATTGCAGAAGAGGAGATCTCATGTTTCCAACTGTGAAGCTCATCGGGGGGGCTTTTTGGGATCTGCTGAGATAAGCAACATGTCCTGATGAGACACTGCAGTGGTCAGCATTTCCCTGTTGGCAGAAGGCTCCTCTCCTCCACACCATTAGTAGGGGTTTTGCCCTGCTTGCTGTGTTGTCCATTCTGTCAGGGTACATAGGTTCAGCTCTGCAGTTTGCCAGAGTTGCAGTCCCTGCATTGGAACTATCTCCAGCAAGGGCCCTGGTGGTCTGGCTCTTCAGGATATTGTTTATGTTATCCAGGAATGTGCAAGTGAGCAAAGACCTCTGGGAGCTTATAGAGCAACATGTTCTACTCCAAGCAGGGGGAGTGATCACAGGTAGCAGCTCCGAAGGCTGGTATGAGTGTTCAGTGTGTGCTGGTGTGCAGGCAATACCCTACCCTGGAAGTGTGGATGAGGACTCTGCAGGCTGTGTAGATGCAGTGGGGTAAGAAGGGAAGGAAAGCTGCACAGATCTGGAAACCACAAGGAGGAACAGAATAAAGAATGTTAGGAATGCCTCAACATGTAGTTAGTAAGCTTCTGTTGTTGACACAATGGTGTGAGAAGCCAGGCATCACTCCTGGTTTCCCTCCACTGCATGTGAGGTACCAATCCTTCAGCTCAGAATGCAGCAAGAACTGCAGCAGATCTCTTGTCAAAGCCAGACCTAGCAGCTGGAGTGTGTACTGAATGGGGCAAAGGGGCATCTCCGTCTCTGGGGGTGGATTGTGTTTTCAGTGAACAGTCATTGAGCAATAATGAGTGGAAGGAGGCACAAAAAGACATAGTTGAAATGCGTGGTGGTTTTCATTGTTAAAAAAAGACCACTGACAGTATTTGTTTAATATTTTTAATATTAATTTCTTTAATCATTCTGCAACAAACTTGGCTTTTGTACATTTTTGGGGATCCAGTTCCTCCCAGGTCTACTGCTGAGGCAGGCTCTAAGGTTTGTACAGACAGTGAGACATCTGCTGCATGAAAATCCACTCGTGCCTCTGGTGCAAACCAGGTGAGCTCACAGAAGCCCACACTGCATGTTTTGGTCCCTTTGGTGAAATGTTAGTTTTTCAGTTACAGTGCTGACATGTTGACCATAGCCAGTTCTAACAGTGCTGCTTCTTGAGTGAAAAGCTGAAAAGCATTGTTTAGAGGGGAATAAGTGGTGATAGTGCCTGTGAGGTTTGGCTTTCTTGCAGATGAATTTGTGGCATCCATCCATTACTGCTTTTTATCTCATGATCTGATCAGTACTTTAGGTATACCACCAGTTTGCTGTCTGCAAACTCTCTGGGCCTCTCCTTTTACTGAGGCTGTTAATACTTGTGGAGCTCACCCATACCATCAAAAAGGGCACTTACATCACCATCTTCAGTAGGTCTGCTTCCATCTAAGTGATGGCACTTTGAGCAGGTGCCTAACAATATTTGTGGTGCTGGTGAGTCCGTTATTTGAGACTTTTTACCATGCCCAGTTTCAGCTGTAAAAAGAGAGGAGGGATACAGGAAGTTGTTGGAGTCAGTGTGTAAATGCCTTCAGTTGTCTGCTGTGTCTTGACCCAGTCTGTGCTGAAGGTCTCAAAACAATATTGTAACAGAGTTAATAGGCATCATTTTATTCTGGTCCCTCCTTTCATCAGCCCACACTGGACCAGACATGCTCCAGAGGCTAAATGGGATAGGCAGTCTTCCATGGAGGTAATGTTAATGGGTGCTGAGCATGCATGCAGGCAGGCTGGGGTGAGTGATTAATGCCCTGGGAATCCACTCTCTGCCTTGCTGCACAATGCTGTTGTGTCAGGCCCCGAGCTTGGCACCGAGCGGCTGCAGTCAGGCACCAGGAACACATTACCTAGTTTGTGCAGAATCAGGCAGCGAGACAGAGACAGTGTGTTCTCGGTGGGGTGAGTTTGCTGCTGCACTTCAGCTTCATACTTTCACAGTGAGGCTCTCTTTGGATGCGGGTCTGCTGCTAGGCGGGGAGCAGGAGTCCTGCAGTTCACAGTCCTGACCTCTGCCAGTGTGAAGTTCCCAATATTTGCTCAGTTATAGAGGAGCCTGCCTTCCCTCCTTCCTCCCTTCCCCTGGCAGACAAGGATCACCCGTCCTTAAGGTGAGAGGATGGTGCTTGGCCAGCCATCAGGAGCAGTGACTCACTGGGGATCACAGGCAGAGCCCAGCTCACCCTGCAATCTGCTCTTCCTGCTGGAGCCTCTGTGTGAGCTGTTGCTGAATATTTGTTTTCACTAGATCTAGGGTGGATCTGGGAGAAGCTCCGGTCCACCATTAAGCCTGAATAGTTGGAATCGGGTAAGTTTCCGATCTGGAAGAAGCTGGGAGGCTTCCTTAGCTAGGTGGGGGTTTGGAGAAAATGTTGGCAGGCAGCTCTCCATGGAGTAACCCAAGGCCAAGGTCCTGGAAAACATAATATTTTGTGTTCAGTTCATGTTATGGAGCAAGCACACTCCACAAGGCTGATTCATTGCTTTCAAATGCAGGGGCAGATGGAGTCAGGGAGTGATCCTGCTTTTCTCAGTACTGCTGAGGAACATGAGCTTGAGATTCTTTTTTTGGCAGTTTCAGAAGTTACTTTGTGCTTTCTTACCGCATGGGCTGGCTCTCAGGGAATGCTTTTCACATGAATATGTTAATACCCATGTTTTATTACACTGTAATTAATATATACATGGCACAACAATTGCAAACCTGCCCACCCCTCTTCATCTTCTGTCTCACTGGAAAATGTTGTACAGTTTAATGAATGGGTCCCCTGATCTGCAAGTGAGTTAAGTAAGGGGCAGGGTCTGAGCCCTGGGCACTGGGAGGGTGGTATCCTCAGCCCCAGTGACTGCATCAAAGCCAGGGTTTGGGTCTACAGTACACATGCTGTAATCCTTGCACTTCTCAGCCCGCTCTTACATTACACCTTTGACAGAAGAAATGCAAGAAATTTCCTTGTACTATCTTGTCCTCCTGGAGAGAGTACCCTGAGGCAGCAATTAATGCCTGCAGTATTCCCCCCCACACCCCGCTGTCCAGTGTGGCTGTGAAGTTTGCATGCTCAGACTAAGTCAGGGATTCCTAGGACCCGGAGCTCCGTCGGCAGCCCCAGGTGCCTGCAAGGGGCTGCTACTGCTGGGCCTGTCACTGCTGCTCTTCTGTTCCGTCAGAGCATGTAGCAACATGTCCCAGACACCTCAGACTGCACAAGGCTCCTTTCTTGTCTTCAGTATTTGAGATAATTGATGGCTCTTCCATCTTTTTCTCCGCTCCACATGGTCATGTTTTTAATAGTTACTCCTTCTGCCTCAGTAGGTTCCTGCTACCCTGAACTGCAGCTCTTTGTGCTCCTGATTCACTCCAGTCCATTCATCTCTTTTTAGTAGCAAAGTACTGTCGGCTGCTGGATATTGGGCTCTTTGTTTGTACAGCCAGCATAATGCTGGTGACAAAGGGACAGCCTGTGCCCCAAGGAGCCCACGTGCTACAGGGAAGGCAGTGGAGAGCAGTAGGAGTGACAAACTGGATGGCAGAGGTGAGGAAGGCCGGGGCACAGCATGCTGGCTGCAGCAGGGGCATGACTGGGGGTTGGGAGAGACATGCTGAGGAATCTGTTCCTGCCAAGTACAAACCCGCTTTGTTCCCAGGAGGTGAGCTGGACTGGATAAACAGAGCAGTCCTGTCAGCGGAAAACCTTTCCCTGGCTGGATCCCCCACTGGCACTGTCTCTGGAAGTTGGCTGCACCTTGTCAGTGGGGATGTTTTCCTCCTCCCTGTGACAGCTTCCCCTCTTCCTGACTCTCGGGGCTCAGGTGGGCTGTGCGCGGCTGCATGAAGAAACTGGGGGCCTGAGGGCCCTGTGTGTTCACTGTGGGTGGTGGTGTGTGTTGTCACCATGCTCTTTCTGTTGTTAACTAGGCAGGAGGGTTTGACAAGCCATGCAGAGTACAAGATGGATATCGCTGGCTGGACAGTGCTTGGAGGGTGACTCTTCACCATGCATATAGAGTGCTTTGGGAGGGGAGGAGACTGGGTCCCGTTGCAGGAAAGCTGTATCTGACCAGACAGAGCAGGAACTCTGATGTGGGAGGAAAGCAGCCTGTGTCAGGGGGGCTGGTAGGGAGGACACTGATGTCCTGGCATCGCGGAGGGTAGGAATCTGAAAGCACCTCTGAGGGGTGTCTGTGGGGCCATGCTCTGCCCATAATTGCAGTGGGACAGGAAGATGAAGGGAAGCACTCTCTGGTCTAAGGTGTGGGTGTTGAGGAGTAATCTTAGGGTTCCTGGTTGTCTTAGATGGATGCACCTTTCAGTTCCCCTCCCAAGGGATCTGGAAAGAGAGGAAGGAGCAGCTGAAGCTGCAGGACTGCTGCTGTCTTGATGCAGTGTATTGCCTTGATGGTGAAACTGCTTGGTATAAAGCAAAGATGATATAGAAAAGTGTCCTGGCTCAGCAGCCACTTCAAGAAGAAAGGGCAATCCAGGGCATAGCCCTTGATGAGAATGTCTTTGCCTGTCTTCAGGTCCTCTGCCAGGGGGAATTTCAGCCTTGGCTCTCAGAGCCTTGGACAGGGTCTGCACCCTCATCTCAGCCTAGCTTCTGCCAAGAGACATGGTGAGGCCTCCCAGAAGATGTCTGAGCCTGGTACCTAGAAGGCAGAAGGGGCATATCCATCTAGGTCTGAAGATGCCCTGTCTGGGTCAGCCCAGGTGGGGATGGGAAAAGTTCACTGGTGGGGAAGAGGAGGGTGTGGCGAGCTTGCCTGAGTGGAATTTGTGCCTCTTGCTGAGCAGAAGTGTTATGCTGTTCCAGCTCATGGATCCTGGGGCCGTGAGCAGTGGCGTAGGGAGCACCAGAGCATGCATGGTGAGACCATGCAAGTGAGTAGTGCTATCTGTCCACCCAGCTTTGGCGGATTCAGGCCCATGCCCTGCATGGCAGGGAAGTGCTGAGCTTCCTCTCCTCTTGCCTCCTTCCTGACGGGAATTCACTTCAAATTTTCTTGCTGCTTCTCCCCCTACTGCAGCACAAACACATGGCCCCACAGACATAGCCAGAAGGGCTGGATAAGGAAGGTTAGACCATGGGAACTGCACTGCTAGAGACCTTTGGCTCCTGCAGCATGCTTCATGTGGTGAGAGATTTCACGGAGCTCAGGACAGGACCCCTTGGACTGTCCTTGCCTCTTGTGCTCAGGAAGTTTTACTTTCTGAGCTTATATGTAATAATTTCAGGTGTTTCTGGCTGCTAACAAACTTCCTGCTGTGTCTCAGTCTTAGGTACTTACTTGCCTTCAGACCTCGCGCAATGGAGGCTGGCTCCGTGGTACGAGCAGTCTTTGATTTCTGTCCCAGCGTCTCTGAGGAGCTGCCCCTCTTTGTGGGAGATGTCATCGAGGTGCTGGCCGTGGTGGATGAGTTCTGGCTTCTTGGCAAGAAAGAAGGTGTCACAGGTAAGAGCTGTAAATGCCTGAACCTGGATCTATAGACATTCCAGCTAACCATCCACCCTGTGAGTGCACCTTCCTTTGGCCAGCACTGTGCAGATTCAGATATATTTTACTAAATCATTCATGGCACTTTGCTTGGGACTGAGAGTGCAGGTTCTCTTCCACTGGTCTCCTGCCAGCTTTGTGCCAACTATTCAGACATCTCATTTGTTTTTTTGAGAGAGATTATTGGAGTGTCAGTTCTTGAGGAGATGAGAGCTTCACAATACTAGGTGCTCTGTCCTCTGTGGCAGGACAGCCCATTTCCTGGCTAGTTTATGCACTGACCTGCTGTGGCAGTGGAAGGGGAGAGAGGAAACAGATGCACTGAGAGTGGAAATGCATCCACAGCAAGTGACCTCGTCAGGTCAAGTCAGTGTGAGACACAGTGACAGGGGCCGTGTGTCCCTCCAAGCCCTCTGACTCAGCCCCACTTCCTTCCACTTTAAGCATTTTCCTGCACAAACTGTCATCAATATCTGGGTGCCTGAAGTAGTGTGCAAGTCTCTTAAACTTTTGGACAGATGTGAGAAACTTCTGAAGCAGCAAAATGCTCTTAGTGAAACACTTAGTCTCACAGTCTCTGTTTAAGCAGCTCTTCCTCATCTTAATACTGATGTTGAGAGGATGTGCAAGCTCTCCAGGAGATGAAAACCAGGCCACTTCAAAGCATAATCCTGACTCTGTCTTCAGCACGAGGACAGGACTGGAGTTTTGTTCCTGGCTGTGGAGATGGGGCTGCTATTGCAGCAGCAGTCTGGGCTCTGCTAACAGCTGTCTTCTGGCTAAAACAAAGCAGGAGCAAAGGTGGAGAAGAAGACTTCTCTCAAATGCTCCACGTAGCTGATAAATGGCATTTAATGAACACATGCCTGATCCTGCTGCTGCTGCTGAAGTCACTGGGCACAGATTACTTCAGCAGAAATCACCAGTATCTACTTCACCACAATTTTGTCTCCCAGCATAACTGATGTGGTTGTTCTCAAAAAGGTGAAGCTATTAAGGAATAATAAACAGATGGTGTCATAGCTTAAAGATAAAGAAACACACAGAAGTGAAACCGAATGGGTTTTAATGACTTTTACCTCAAAACTCACTTGCATTCCTGCTTTCCCTTGGAACAGCTGTTGTAGTTTTCTGCCCAGTTTTCTAAGCTAATGTTGTAGGGAATTGAAAAAGCTCTTTTGAACAGAAGCTGTGGATGTGCTGCAGCCTAGCAATAATAATACTCAGTACTCTGTGGGGAATAATTACTGTAGCTCCATGACTTCCTTTCTAACAGCATTAGGTTGTTTCCATACAGAGCAGGAAACTTAAGGCATGGAAAAAGAGGTAGGGTTGGTTAAAAAGGTGAAGGAAGTCGCCGAGGCTTGCAGCCTCTGGACTGCTGGTTGCATCTCAGGTTAATGACAGCAGATTCCAAACTGCCTAAACCCAGTGGAAAGTTCTGGGTTTCTAGATTATAGTGTCTCCAGGTTTTATTGGAGAAGGTGGATGCCACCTTGGATCATCAAGAGTGAATGCTGGAAGTGCTGCTAGCCCATACTCCATCATATCTCCTTGCCACAAATTATAAAAGATAGGAATGACATTTTTAGTGGCCTTTGCAGTGGACTCTGCCATGTCCTGTGCTCCAGGGACTGAAATTAGTAGCTGAGTGGTATCTTCTGATGGCTAGCAAGTGTACGCTGCCCTGTCTGGCTATGGCCTGTTCATAACAGTTGGGCATCCATGGTGAAATAGGTTCACAGAGATGATAAAGTGGTGAAGATCCCTGGAGCCTCAGCAGCACTGAAGCTGTGACAGAGCCTGCAGCTCACAGACGTGGCCATCCTGTGTGGTGGCCTGACTTCTGCTCTAAGGCAATGCAGGGGCCAAACCTTACAGAGTAAGGAGCTCCAGGTGGATGTGCTCAGTCACAGGACTCTGGCCTTGTGATTCAGTACTACTGGATCTCTCAGTCCTCATCATGACTCTGAGTTGGGAAGCAAGCAATGGAAGTAGAGAAAACCTAGTGTGTCCGCTCCCAGAAACTTCATGCTGATGGCACAGTCCCAGTAATGAACACAGCCTATTGGTTGCCTGCAGTGAGCCAAGGCCACAAAGCTTTTTGTTCTCTGTTAGCTCTTAAGCATTTAAAACCTCGGGAATTCCTGACTCCAAACTTGTTCCACCATGGTATTGAAGCACTCTGGGTAGCTGGTTATTTTCCTTTAGCAAGAGATTAATAGATCCTAAACTCTGGAAGGAGGGTGGAGGGAGTGGTGGTGGGCTACAGGAAAGACTCGTTGCTGACAGCTGCTTCTCATTTTAGGGCAGTTTCCTAGCAGCTTTGTGGAACCTGTGGATATACCCCCTTTGAAGCAGGGAGAAAAACTGTTTGTTTGTACCAGTGACTTCAAATCTCAAGAGCCAGGAAGCTTGTCATTGCAGAGAGGTAATCTCCATTCCCTTCCTTTGCCTTGTATCTCGTAGACCTCACTGTTCTTCTGCAAGCATGAACGTAGTCACAGCGTGCTGCCTAGAGTGATAGGAGAGACAGGGAATTTCCTAATAGCTCATAACATGGGTCATGACAAATCCACCATGGACCCTGGGGCTTCTACCACTCTGATACCTGTTTCTCATGATCGATCATTACTCATGGAACTCCAGAAATTGGAGTCATATGATCATAGTAAACTTACAGCCACCTTTTATCTGCCCCCCAAGCCCCAAATCTTAGACTTGCATTTAGGGGAGATATCAAAGCTTTGGTGCACCTTCGTGGCTTTGCAGGCAAAACTGTTTATCTTAGATATTTGCATACAAGAGGTTGCCAGTGCTTCATGCCTTACCCCCATTCTGTTCTCTTTTGAGAGAGAACCCCAAGAAACACTGCACTCTGTGCAGAGTGCCACACCTTACCCACAACCAGGAAGGACATGAGGAGGCAGGAATGAGAGGTGGGAAGCAGTCATGAGGGCCGTTTTGAGCTAGTATGTCTCATTCTCTGCAGGAGACCTGGTGATCTTGGGCGGGTCCCTGGCTTCCAGCTGGCTCCAGGGCCGAAGCAGCTGGGGTTCCAAGGGCTTTTTCCCCTCATCATGTGTGCGGGAACTGTGCCTTTCAGTTCGAAGCCGTCAGCTGTCGCAGAGCACTCTTCTGGAGGTGCCTGCCTACTCACTGGGCCAAGCCCGGGCCCTGATGGACCTGTCTGCTCAGCTGGAGGAGGAACTGGACTTCAGGGAAGGGGATGTGATCAACATTGTTGGTGTCTCAGAGCCTGGCTGGTTTGAAGGCGAGCTCAGAGGCCGCAGGGGCATCTTCCCAGAGGGTTTTGTGGAACTGCTTACTCCTCTGCGAGCATCAGGAACCTCAGTGGATCCAGAGCTCACAGGGACTTGTGACACCAATGGGACAGTGGAGATGCCCACCAAAGAGGAGGAGGAGCCAGGGAGCACTTATGGTGTTGCCCTCTATCAGTTCCAAGCTCTGGAGACCAAGGAACTAGATTTTGATGTAGGTGACAGGATTCGGATTGTAGGCATTCTGGAGGATGGCTGGCTTGAGGGGGAGCTGAGGGGGAAACGTGGCATCTTTCCACACAGATTTGTGAGACTGGAAGCTTCTGAGGCTTGTGAGGAAAAAGCAGGTGCTGGGGATCCCCAAGGTGAAGGCAGCTGTGGAGTGACCATCCATGAAGACCCAGAAAGCACCTGCTCTGAAGATCTTCCTTTGTCAGGGAAAGATGGAAGAGAAAAGGAGGATGTCTCAGCTGCACACCCTGAGCCTGACACCATTTTGTTTCACAAGGCAGGGAGGTCAGAGTATCCTCTTGACAGTGACTTGAGACAGCATGAGGCCCTTACCAGCACAGGACACCAGGGGCCACATCCCAAAAGCACAGCAGTCCCCCTCCCATTTGACTGCACAAAGACAAACGGCCTTCTCCCTTCTGCTCAGTTGCCTCCCCAACAAGGCAACAGACCTGGCCAAGCAGGTGAGTTGGAGCCTAGGGGGACCATTTCAGCCTCCCCAGGAAACTCAGAAACTCATGCCCTGTCTGAGTGTGATGGAGACAGTCTCACTGTGTCCCCGCAGGCTCCCCACTCCCCCCCAGATCCTTACAGGAGCCAGGCGATTTCTTCTCCTAGCAGCTGGGCAGCAACCAAGCCCCAGGAGAGCCATAGCAGTGCCCAGGACCTGGTTGGTTGGGTAGACAGTCAACAGAAGTGCAAACCTTGTTCCTCCAGCCTGGGAGGTGCCCAGGTGGGCCTGGACACATGGGATGGGAGCTGGGGGGAATGCTGCCCACTCACAGTGCAGGGGGATGGCTGCACAGACCTTGACTCCAAACTGACAGAGCAGCTGGCACAGTTTGAGAAGAGTCTGTCGAGCACTGGTGCTGAGCAGGACAAGGTCTTCCGCCACTTCTCTATCTTGGACTACAGCTCTGAGAAGGACATTGTCCGTGGGTCTCCTGAGTGTGTCCCCCATGCCAGGCAGACAGAGAGGAGGAAGGCCTTGAGGCCACCCCCTCCTCGTCCTGACAGCCTTGTGACAGCCCCTGTGCACACGCTGGGTGGCCAGGTGCCCAAGGGCAGGTCTCTGTCCTTCTCGGTCAAACCCTCCCGGCCTGCGCCTCGGCCTCCATCAAGCAATCAGCGGAAGAACATGGCCCCTGCACAGCTTCAGCCCAGTGCCCAGCAGCAGCGTGTGGAGGAGGGGTGTGAAGACTTAACACAGGCAGGATCAGCTTCCCCCCGCTCTATTCTAATGATGAGGATTGGAGAGGTGGAGCGAGACCTGGAGGCTTATGGCAAGACACGCGCTGAGCTAAGCCTGATGCTGGAAGAGCAGCAGGATGAGCTGGTGAGAGTGGAGACCCTGGAAAACCTTGATTTCTGTGACTCCAACATTGAGAGCCTCAGTGTGGAGCTGCAGGAGCTGAGAGGTGAGTCTGTAGTGCTGTGGGGTGGACTTCAGGGGGACCGCTGGGCCCAGCTGCATACAGGCACTGTTGGAACCAGTGCTTTATTTCCTCCTTTAATTCCTGATTGTAGTCGTTTTGTAAGCATTGTTGCAGTCCAAATCATCATGATTTTAATTCCTGATTGTAGTCATTTTGTAAGCATTGTTGCAGTCCAAATCATCATGATTTTGCCCCAGAGAACCACAGCATCATTCTCTGGACATCCCTCAATCCTGGCCTTCCCACTCCTTTTTCCTTCCAACTCTCCCATCTCCTCTTCCAGCCCCACCATACGTCCAGAGCCCTCATCTGAACCATTCCAGCATGCCCTTTCTCTCAAGCAAAACCCCAGCTGCTGCAGGTTCAACCTCCCTGCCTCATCCCATCTTAGCTGTAGGAGACAGAGCAGCAGCTTCAGAGTGGCTTTGCTGCTGGTCCTGCAGTTGAGACTTGAGTTGATGTCTGTGGTGTGACTGCCCTCAGCCTGTCAGAGTGCTGGGTTTCCTGCAGTTTCTGCTCTGGTGGTGATGCAAACCTCTGGGGACTTGTCACTCAAATCAGAGAGGATACACAGAATGGTGCTGGGTTAGTTGCCCAAAAGTAAAGCCTGCCCCTGTGCTTCTGACATCCACAGAGTCCAGAATGTCAGGACAGGAAAATGATGCTGCACTGTCAGTAACAGCAACAAAGAGCTTTAAATTACAGCATGTCTGTAGCAAAAAAAGGATGTCTTTTGTTCTTGCAGCCCAGAAAAATTACTCGGGGAGGAGGAATATGCCCTGTTTATATCAGCTGGTTTGGGATCTGAAGCCCAAAGATGCCATATGAAGATCAGTACTGTTAATTACATTATACCTGGTATTACAGTAGACAAAGTGGAGAGACAGGACCACATCCATCTCCCATAGTCTCTTCCCCAGCTTCTCTTGGGAGCTTTGACACTACACTTCTGTTACCAAAACCCAGAAAGTGCAGGAAATGTGGGTACTGAATGCAGGAGTTGGAGTGAAATGCCAGCTCCTGCCTGGGGATTACTCACTCCGACTTTGTTGCCTCCATCCTCCCACTGTTCAATCAGTGCTGGGGAGCCCAGGCGCTTCGCTGCAGGATCATTCCTGATGCAGAGCACATGGGAAGGAAGGCACCAGGGAAACGGGGTGACAAACAACCACCACGTCAATGGCATGTGAGAGGGATGCTTGGGAGGAGGCCTAGGATTTGAGACTAGATTAAATAACTTGAAGGTAGGAAGAGGAAAATCTGGGCTGGATACCAAGGGAAATTTTCTGATGGAATGGATCTTGCTAGGAAATGTCTCCTACTGTTCCAGTGCTTTCTGACAGAGGAAAGATCCTGCAAAACCTGTGCCCTCTTGGTTGCTGGAACTGTGAGTTAGGCAGGAGCTAATGCACTAACGTCCTGAGACATCCTACCCCAGGAGCTAATGCACTAATGTCCTGAGACATCCTACCCATCAGGTTGTCCCCTTGGTAGTCCTATGGGATTTTTTACCCCTTCAAGAGACCTGAGGATTTATAAGTAGCCTCTCTGATCCTGTGATAAAGATAGGCCCTACCCAAACTCTGCCACATCCCTCCTGCCACATCTGAGTGTGTCCAGACAGCATCCCACAGGCTCGCTAGCCTGGCTTTAGTGCAGCGGGCCAGATCAGTAATGAAGAGTTGCATCAGCTCAGCAAAACATGTTTACACCATGCCTCAAGTGTGGCCTCTGCCTTGCCACCATTAGGGGCATGTGTAGGCACACGGGAGGGGGAAAAGCTTTCCCTAAGTATTGACCAGCAAATAAATTAGGGCTGTCATCTTCATGGGAGAGGCCAGCCGCTTGGTGTGTCCTTTGGGGAACCACAAGAAGAGCAGAAACTATGTGGTTTCCTAAAATACTCATTAAAAATCCACAAGTTGCTTCTTTGGCATGCCTTGGGTGCACACTGGGGGTTCGCTGATCACCAGGCTTGGGCAGAATTAGTCCTTGCCCTCCTGCAGTTGGAGTAGGAGGGCCCACCGGTTTTATTTTTCTCTCCTACCAGCTGGGAGCATTGGCTGTGCATACCTAACAAGTGTTGCAAGAACCTGAGACGTGGATGACATCCACCAGCTCTCCTGGTTTCTGTCTAGGGCACGTTATGATCATCTTTTGGTTTCTCGTAAGAGCCCTTGCATTTGGCATGAAAAGCTGGGATTGTTTTGCATCCTGCAGTGAGAGGTGTTAACTGGAGTGTGTGTTTCTAGAGCCTGCTTGTATTGTCTGTTGGAACTGGACTCTGTAATGCAGGTAGTCCCTTCAAGCCGGTTCCTATCAGTGAGTGAACCAACCATTCATCCTGGAGCATGGAACCAGGTAGCTGTGGCTGCTTGGCAGTGTGTGGGCACTGCTCGGGGATGCTTTGTCACGCTGGGAGCTGTTCATCTCCAGCTCTTCTCAGGACCTGTGGGTGGGGGCTGGGAAAAGGGTGGGCTCTGTGTCAGATTTAAGCCAAGGGCAGCCTGAAATTTCCCCCAGTGAGGTGTGGAGCAGAGCCCAGCCTTTGCTAGACCATGTCATTTAGCCTCCATGCCAGCAGAAGGATGAAGGCAGAAGGAGTTCTGGTATCCCATCTCTGGTTTGTGGCTTCCCACAGTCTTACACACACTGTCTGTTTCCCTTCCCTGAGGACGCTGGTCTTAGGGCAGGTCCTCTGCATGCTCCAGTGCTCTCCTTTTCCCTGCCTCTAAGAGGCCTTCAGAGAGGCTTTGGCAAAGCCGCAGAGCCGGTTTGGGCGGTGAGAGCTGCCCAACCCTGGCCTCCCTCTGCCGGGCTGGTTACTGATTACTCTGGGCAGCAGGTGGAGGAGAGTGGGGCTGGCAGTGATTGGGCCTGCGCTTCATCGTGCCCTTGCTGGACGGTTTCAGGAAGCGACGCCTGCGTTTCACTTGGGACAGGAGTGCTGGAGTGGAGAGAAGCGTCATCAAACTAGGCTTGGGCTCGGGGAGCAGGTAGCAAAGGGAGTCAGCACCTGCACTGCACCCTGGCAAGACTATGTGCACTTACCCCAGGATGAAACACAGTGTGGAGGATCCAAGGAAGGGGCCGCAGCACCTCGGCTGGGAATATGAGGACTGTTGTGGCGTGCAGAGAGAGGACGTGGCTGGGGTGGTCGTGCTGCATGGTGAGGCTCGCTGCTGTGACAGACCCAAGACAACGAGGTGGTACGTGGGCTGCCAGGCAGCAGACAGAAGCTGGGACAGTTACAGGAGAGGGGAGGGCATCTCTGTGGACCGACAGAGCATGAATGGAGACTGCGGAGGTTTTTGGAAGGGAGATACCCAATATGGAGACTGCAGGAGAGCAGATGGTGCTTGGGAAGGCAAAAGTCAGGATATAGAGGGTAGAAACTATAGAGTGTGTGATAGGGAGGGCATTCAGTATAGAGACTGCAATTCTAAGGTAAGAGAAGAGCGAAACAGAGAGGACAGAGTACCTGGACAGTATAGGGAGGGAGGAAGTCAGTATGGAGAGGATAGAAGCCCGGGACACTATAGGGAGCAGGGGGAGTGGTATCAGAAGGACAGGTATCCTAGGGACTACAGTAAGGATGAAAAATATTATGGGAAAAAGGAAAGGTGGTATAGGCAGGAGAGGGACTCTGGGGAGTATAGGAAGGGGAGAAGGCCGTATAGAGAGGATAGAAGCAATCAAGGGCAGAGGGAAGGGGAAGAATGGTATAGAGAGGATGAAGGCTCTGGGGCAGGAGAACAGGAAAGGCAGTATATAGGTGTCAGGTACCAAGAAGACCAAGAAGACTTTGAGCATCACAGACAGCCCAAAGGCTATGTTGTGGACCACAGCAGTCTGGACAGAGGTTGTGAAGCTTCTACATTTGCAGTCTGGTCCTCAGGAGATGGTAGAGTGAGTCTGGGGTCAGACACCTGCTACACACAGTCCAAGATGCAGGACATGGACTATGATGGCTGTGGGGAGCTGGAAGGAGCATCCTTGGGACCCAGAATGCCAGCCCAGAGCAGTGGCCAAGCAGAGCACTCGAGGGTACGCACAGGCCGGCCAGACTGGAGCCAGGTCTGGGAGCAGGAGGCCGAGGAAGAAAACAGGTTGGACTCCACGCTGCAGCGAAACAGCTTCTACAGACGCACAGCTCCCAGTGCCCTGCGGCACTCGGATTTTGTGCAAACAAGGAAGGAGAAGCGAGGTACACGGGGGATGCTGGGCTGTTGTCTTGGGTGTGCCTTTGCCCTGCGCTGGCACTGGGGCAGCACGAGGACTTTGACACAGGCAGGTGGTTGGTACAGGGAGGCTCACGTGGGAAACCCTGGGGCTTGCTGAAATGGGCACTGTCATTGTTACCCCTCTGTACAGTCACCTACATGTCCTGCAAGGGCTTTTGTCCCCATTCCACAGAGGCCTAGGTGGGAGGGAAGCCCAGGTGGTACAGACCTGTGGCTTACTGCTGTCCTTTCGATCACTCCTCCATTGGTGGCTCAAGTGTTTTGGGTACAGCCTGAAACCCATGGACTTGATTTGTCTGCTCTCTCAGGGCCCCAAAGAGGTTCCTTGTAGGGGAAAGGGTGAAGTGTTGGTGTTATTCCCACTGCCTGTTTTACTTTCAGAACACATCATTAACAGATAGGAAACAACTCCAGACCCTGTGAAGAGCAAGTATGGTGGCTGCTCGCAGGCAACACAGAGTGGGCAATAGGGGAAGTTGTAGCATTCAGACGCACATGGAGGGGCAAGTGCTTGTAGTTGTGTCATTACACACAAGCAGGACCAAGTCGTCTGGTGTCAGGGCTGTCGCAGATGGGAGTCGTACCTCCTGCATCTCCAGCCCTTCAGTACCACAGTGGTCCCTTACCTGTGCTGCAGCAGTTGTGTGCCCTAGGTCCCTGAGCTGTTCCTGCATCTCCAGTCCCATCAACTGGCACCCTGGAGTTGGAGAGATACCAAGGCTGGAGTGCTCAGGCTTTCTTGGAATGGGCAGAATCATCCCATTGATGCTGTGTCTGGGACAGAGTTGGCTGCAGACAGCTTTGTGGGGCTTGGCATGTTGTTTCAAGAGTTAGTGTGTGTTTAGGAAGGTGCAGCAGGTGGTAGAGTCTGGGCAGAGAGACTGAAGGAGCCCTTCTCTGTGGATTGGCGTCCCTGTTGAGAAGCTGTGCATCTGAAAACCTCTTTGCTCTTGCATCCTTTCTGCCAGCGTCTGTCTCAGGCACCTGTGTGTGAACTCTCCATGAAGGGGGATTGAAATGCAGAGGAAAACAGCACCATGGCAGAGCTGGAGGCTGTGGCTGCCTATTGGCTTAAAGAGCCTGCATTTGATTAAGCAGGTTCTGCTGGATGCATTTCTGTGCTCTCAGCCACCCTGGTAAGGTGGGACTTTGCTCTGCTGTGTCCCCAGGGTAAGGCTTTGCAGTACCAGCATGTCCAAAGGGCAGCAGGGAAGTTAGGAAGAGGCAGGAGCACAGCCCACAAAGCCTTAAAAGGCTGAAGCAGTGCTGTCCTGGCCAGCATTTACAAGAGCTGGGAGGGTCAGACTGCGATGCTGCATGAGAGCCTTTGCTCTGCTGATGTTAAATTTGACACAGCACACACCCACACTTACGCTGGGTGGGGGTGTTGGTTTTATTTCCCCACTGTGGCAGACTCAGGGGCAGGGGAGCAGCTGCAGGAGGTGAGAGGCAGGATGCCATCACTATCAGGGTTGGTGTCCCATACCAGGAAGTAGAGGAGGAAGGCTGTTTTGTAACACTGGCCATCGTGTGGCCCGTTCCTGGATGCAATTCCCTGTTATGTTACTCCTCCTGCCCTGTTGGGGCACAGTGCTGCACCAGCAACAGCCCTTCTTGGAAAATACACTTTGCTGCCATAGCTGCCTCAATGAAAGGCCTTGCCAGCACCGGCACCTCTTTGCTACCTCACCAACATCTGGGAGCCTCCCCAAAAGCTCACTCATTGCGCTTGGCAGCAGACACCCTCCAACCTAGCTGGTAGAAAAAAAAATAATTTCTGTTTTTCCCTCTGTGTATGCTCCAAGAGCCTTTTTTAATGCTGTCTATTCCTCTCCTATGTTCTTCCACCTGTCCACAGAGTAACAGAATTCAGGACTTGAAAGAGATGGTAAAAATGCTATATCCTGATCTTCTCCATGTGTAGGGCTATTACACTGCTTACAGATTGTGGTGCAGTCCAGTGACAGCTATTTGGTTAGAGCATCTCTTCTGGGATGAGACTCAGATATGTCTGCCTGCCACATCAACAGCAGGACAACCCACCTACCATAGTTTTGCTGCTTAGTCACCATCACTCTGACATGTTTTGCATGCTAATGTGTTGTATTTCAGCTCTGAACTGCAACCTTTTCCTGCTAAGTTAGAGCTTTTTAGTTGATGGTATTTTCTTCTCAGGCAGGTACTGTAATTAAGTAAATTTTCAGTCTTCAGTTCTTTGTAGTGAATAGTCTTAACACTCCTAGCAAAGACTCACGGGAAGAGGGGTTTGTTGGTTTTTCAACAGAGTCAGTGCTTGTTTTTCACGTCCTCACTTATTTTTCAGTTCAGACTCAAAAATATATTTAAAATAGCAGACTTCTGAGCTGTATGAGATGTTCTGGGTAGGTGTCAGCACTTGCTTGCACAGAGGTATATGTTGCTGTATTCCCATGCCCTTGTCCGAGGATCCCAGTCAGCCACTCTAGGGCACATAGCCATGGTTTTTTGGATTATCTATTTAAAATGTTCATTTCTAGAACCTCCAGCTTTCATTCTTTTTTCCATCGGTGTTTTTGCTCATAGGCACTTTTGTTGATGGTCTGCCTCAACTTTGGAAGGTTAGCTCTTTGGAGACCATTGTATTACTTCACTGTTTTCTCTGTCATGGGTTGGCACCGTCCCATTCACGCAGAATGTGTACAAGGCCGTGTTGCGACAGTGGTGTCATCTTACACGGCGTGAAGATGTCCTCACCAAGCAGGCTCTACATGAGAAGTCTTTGAGATGTCCAAGTTGTTCCAGTGTCCCCAGAGGAGTGTCCCCGGTCTGTTCCTGTTCAGCTCATTTTTGTGGTTTGTCTGGATTTATCTCCTGCCCCTCAGTTTCAGGACTCTGACACTCATGTGGGCTGAAGCCCTCTTTTGCCATGGCACCTCTTGGCTGCACCCCCCTTTTTCTTCTAAGGAGCAGTGAGACAGTGAATATCTGCAGTCTGTTGCTTTTGGAGCAGTGGATTTATTCTGTTACAGGCTTACTAACAATGTCTAGAGAGAGAGTCTTCACTTCAGCCAGATCCTGCTTCTGGCAGCAAGTTTACCCTTTCTCTCAGATTAATTATTCCCTGCCCTAGTTTCATTCCCTCTTTTCTCATGGTAAGCAGTGGCTCCTCCCCTCCTGGCATCCACATACTTCACATATTTTCAGCTGGTTTGTGTTGTCCTGAGTCACTGCTTGACCCTGCTGAGCTGTGAGCCTGGGGCTGGGCTCAACTCACTGGAGATTCCTGCTCACTGAGCTGGTGCAAGGGGTTTTCCTCAGCACTGATGGACAGCACATCCCTCCTTGGACTGTGTTAGCAGCCTATGCACCCTGCGAGGCTGGCAGGTGAGCCCCAATAAGGAGGAGTTGAGGGTAACGCAGCCCTTTGGGTGAGCCCTCAAGCCTGTTTGTGACCTCATTGCATCTGGTCTTCACGGGTCAACTCTGCTTCCAAGTAGAGCAGGGAGAAAAACTCTAATTTTGTGTGTGCACCCGTTACAAGGATAGGTAAAAAGAATTAGATGGTTTTGTTAATTGGAACAAAGTCAGTGAAAGTGGTATTTTTGAGATGAGATGGATGAGTTGTGTGATTGCAGTATGAAATCATGGCCTCTGCTGGAAGGACAGAGGCGGGAGAGAGCTCCATCTTAACACTTTGCTACCAGGGGTTCGGTTATGATGAGTCGCTGTTAAACCTCCCAGGTGTCAGCAACCAACTAGCAAAGCTCAAAAGCAGGTGTTCCTAGATGCTGTCACAGACCATCAGACTAATCCAGCGAGCCAAGGGCTTGTCACAAATACATACAGGGGAAACAACGTGGTTAGAGGTTTTAATTTAGAAAGGCAGATTGCAGAGCTCATGCAACCTATAAGACAACAAATCTTTAGTCTCTGCAAATTGTGGTTGAGGACATTGTTTTTGGAAATCTATTTCTGAATGGCTGTTTGGCATCCATGTGACAGATAAACACAAATTTCTCACTGGATTGGAATTTGGTGGCTTCATTAGAAATACCAGTTGCATTCCTGCAGGCTAACGGAGTCCCTTGCAGCTGTGGTGAATCTCTTGGTGCCTTTGGAATTGATGGGCATGATGGCTCAGATTGAAAGGTAACATTTAAATAGAAAATCTGTGAAGTAAAATGAAGATCTGTTTAGAAAACATTTACTAGATGACCAAAACCCACGGCTGTGGAATAAGTAGGTTTAGTTAAATGCTTAATAAGCCTTATTTAGGGAAAGCTGCTATTAGACATACAAGAATGTGTGACAAATGGGAAAAAAAGAAATTGATGGCAGTCAACAGAGATGGTACGAAATACAAAACAATGAAAGTTTTTTGATACATCAGAAACAAACCCTAGGTATTATACATACTGGTCAGATAGCAGAGCCAAATACTGAAAACAAATTCTGTGTTTGAATGTTTTGAACTGCAAGTGTTTGGAAAGCAGCAGGATGGCTTTTGAGTTCATTGCTGAAGTGGGATGCTGGACTAATGATAAACAGTGAGAGTCCTAAGAGACTTGGCTGTAGTGTAGCCTTGGTTTTAAACAATCTTGAAATACTCAGAAAGAGCAAGAAGGCCAGAGGAGAATTAATCTGTATAAGTTTTCAAAATAATGCAAACACTTGTGCAATATAAGTGGATAGAACTGGTGGCCAGAATCATGGTAGGTAAAGCGAGCAGAGTTGGTGACTATTATGGACTTAAAAGCTGTGAGGGAAGGTTTTAATTTCCCTTCCGCAGGCAGGGATTTAAGACTTGCAAAGGAAGGGTGCCATGGAGCTGGCAGTCTCACAAGTGTCACTCAAACCCTCGCCGCAGGGTGCTCTCTGAGAGTGCCTGACCCAGATTTACTTGCTGGGGTTTGCTTGATGGAGCCTGGAGAGCTGTGGCATTCACTGGTGGCGCTGGGCATCCCCGTCTCCATTCCAGTGAGCTGGAGCCAGACACACTGTGTGGCTGCAGTTTAGTTATGGCTAAAGCTTGGACCACAGCAGGGTTGTTTGGTGGTACAGTAAACTCCTGAGATGTCCTGTACAAAGCTTCATCTGGTGGTGTTTTGCATGGGGATAAATGTAAAATCCTATTCTTTGAGCAAGGCAAGTGTAATCTTTTCTGTTTGTCTTCCCAAATGCTGTTGCATGGGTCATTTCTGGCTGTTGATCTGGCTGGTCCTCATTTTCAAGATTTTTCCCAGGCTACCCCATGCTAATATCACTTTACCCACCCACCTCGGTGGGGTTTCACACACTCGTTTGCATTTCAGATTAACACTTTCCTGCTTCTTCCAGGTTGCCTTCCCACTCGAGCTTCCCCTCCTGCAAAACAAGTGTCATTCCTTCTTTAAAATAACGCATTTGTTGTTGCTGTCTTAACTCTTTGAGCTGCAGAGACCTGCTGACTGTATTATCTTGGTATTTCTTTGTCCTTCCTGTACTTTTTTCTATCTCATGTCCTGTTCACAGTTCAAGTGCTGTGTCTTAGGCAGGGTATCCCTGTTGGATGTTTGTAGAGGACCTTGTACATCAGGGCCTTGTCTGCTACTGAGACTTTGTGGGTGCTGTGGAAATGCGAATAGCAAATATTAAACCCATCAGCTGTTCCCAGGCCCTCCTTGCAGACTCCTGCTGCATTTGGGTGAATAAAGTTCATCACTGGGGACTTAACCTGGTGTGGAGCTGGAGCTGACTTGGCTAAAACCAGCCTTTTCCTTTATGCAGGGTGGCTCTAATGGGGGTAGTTTTAAGAACACTTGCCAGTAGGAATCAGTGAAGCCTGCTCTTCCCAATAACTGCTTACTAAATGTAGTGCTAGTTGTGCCACTGAGTCCTCCTCCACAGAGCTGACCTTTTTGGCTCTCCCCAGGCTTGATTTCAATGCAGGGCGGGAGACACACCTGCTTAGAGAGACTGGTATCTTCCCTCTCATGTCAAGGGCATCTTCTGAGCAGGGTTTCAGCTGGATTTCCTATTTGCTGCAATTGGGCAGGTTTCTCTGACTGATTTTGAAGTTACTCTTTCTGCAGGAGGCTTCAGCAGTTCATCCTCAGCACAAGTAGCTGTGAGAAGTTGCTGTTTGATGGCAGTGCTGCTGGTTTCTCTTTGTCACTGCTGCTCTGCAACTGGAAGGGCTAGCACGGTTTCGGCTGGTTATGGTCTGAGTCAGTGGCTCATTTCAGCCCTCTTTCTTTTCTTTCCTGGGTTGTTTCAATGCAAAAACCCCAGCCTGGCAGAGCAGCAGGCAAGGTGCTTAGGTTGAGGCAGCAATTTCCCATGCTGCATTTAATGCTGCCGCTGATCGCTGCCATCACCTGGCAGGGCAAGACTGGGGGCTGCAGGCAGGGTCTGCCCAGCACCTGGACAGAGGTGGCTGGAAGCACAGGGTTCTCTTGGGACTGTATATGGTAGGTAGGTTCTGGGATACCAGGATAAGCCTCAAGCCTTTCTGGGTTTCCTGGAAGGTCCAGCTGAGCCTGCTTTTAGAGCTGAAGCCAAAGGCTGGGTTGTCCCCCAAGCTCAGCTGCTGTTGCGTAGAACTGTTAACTGGAGAGGTCAGGGGGGTGGAAGTGCCTGTGCTTCAAAAATGTTTTTACAAATGTCTGAGCTGGGACCTATCCAGAACTCTAGTAAAATGCCATGGGGAGAGAGCAGCTGGGAATCTGTGGGAGATGGCTGGAGGGCATGGGCAGCTGGCCTTAACTCGGGTACTTCAGGGAGGCGAGGATGCTGCAAGGGGCTCGGGGCTTCCGTTCTGCAAAGCTGCCATAAAATGGGGGAGACCAGAGCATTTCTGGGCCAGACCCTGCCTCAGAGGGGTGTCCCAGGAACGTGCTGGAGAGGTGCCCTCCTGAATTCGGGGAAGGAGGATCTGTCGGTGTCTTTTTAGCCAGAGGGCAACATGCTTTTAAAAGCAGGTAGGTGGGGTAGAAAGTGTCTGGGGCCCAGGAATCTGCTGGGGGATAAAATGTCTCAATGAAAACTGGAGGGGGCTGGGCCAGCTTGGGAGCCGCAGGTGAGACTGAAAACCAGGAGGAAAAGCGGCTCCCGGGGCCGGGAAGAGCTGCCTGCACGCCCCCGGACCCTGCAGGCAGGGCAGCCAGGCTGCCGCTGACAGGTACCCGCTGGAGGTAGGGCCGGGAAGCTGCGGCCGGTGGCGGGGAGAACGGCGGCCCGAGCACGAAGCAGGTCCCTGGGCAGTGCTGGGGGCCTCTCCGCCCCGAGGCCTCCCGCCACGGCAGCAGGTCCGCCCGTGGGCTACCTCCGGCCGGCCGCGCTGTGGGCCAGGCCTCTGGGTGGCTGCCCCCGCCTCCCGGCGAAGGCCCGGCCTTCCCGGCGCTGCTCGCCGGCTTCCAGCTCCAGGCTTTGCCTCCGGCAGCCCCGCTATGTTTGCCCGAGGCCTTTTCGTCCATTCAGATGAAAATCCGTCGGGGCTGGAGAATGGAGACCCTGTTCCCAGCCTGAGGGGAGGGGACGGCCGCCATTGCCCGGCTGGGAAAAGGGTGAGGAGGGGAGCGGGGCTCCTGCCGGCTGCTCAGCCCCACGGAGTGTCTTGCAGCGGCAGAGCAGTCGGGGTACGAGACGGGTCCGGACCCAGGCGGCACTGGGGGCCGAAGCTGCAGCAGCTTTGTGTTGCGCGGCACCTGGGGCAGCGCAGCGTTCCTGTTGCGGCCGGGGCGGGGGGCGGAACTGGACTGCCCGCAGCCCTGGGGCTGGACGTTCCAGGGACAGCCTCCCCAGAAAGCTTGCATGGACAGTCCTGCTTTATAACAGTCATACTTGGCAGTCTTAGAGATCATATGTGGCACGGTTCGGGTCCTACTTGTCTCCCATCCTTGCGTCCTTGCTGGAGGATGCTCATCTTGATTGTCTGTCTTGCAGAGATGACCCTCCTGTCCTCCCAGATACCATCCCTGGAGACGTCCTCAGCTGCCACTGAGAGCCCAGAGCAAAGGATGCTGGAGAAGAGGTCCAAGGTTATTGAGGAACTGCTCCAGACAGAGCGGGACTATATCAGAGATCTGGAGATGTGTGTGGACAGGATCATGGTGCCATTGCAGCAGGCACAGGTAGGAGCAGGGGCACAGGCTATGGTGCAGCACGGGTGGGATGGAGCCAGGATACAGAGTCCACTTTGTTCTCACAAGTGGCCAAGCAGCAGCATGGGAACCCATAGGGGAAATTCAGCTACGCTGAGGTGACCAGGATGGTTCTTGCTGCTCACATCACTCATAGCAATAGCTCATCTGTTCTGGGGTCCTGCTGAGCTCTCACTCTTGCCGAGAGCAAGAGACCTGACAGCAGCTATTACAGATTAATTTCCTGCATCAGGAAATGTCCCTCTTTGTTTGGTTTGTATGTTAAATTCATTGTCAGGAGGGAAAAAAATGCTGGTGGAAGGAGAGGGAGAATAACAGGTGAACAGAGGAAGGGATGAAATTACTGTGAAAGAGGAGGACACCGTAGTAGGAGTGAGAGCTTCAGTGCACTGGGGGACAAGGGAGTGCGTACAGAAGTCACTGTGATGGAATTCACACCAGGTGGCTGCTGTGGACCTGAGGGCTGATGGGTTGCAAGGGTGCAAGATGGGGCTGTTGGGTCTGACTGGGACATGTTCCCCCATCCAGGACATCTCTCTTCCCTTTCCCCAGATGCAGAATATAGACTCTGAGGCTCTTTTTGGAAACATCCACATGGTAATTAGCTTCTCCAAGCAGCTGCTGTCCACCTTGGAGGCTTCAGAAGCTATCGGTATGAATTCTGCTGTTACCTTTTCTCATCAGGCTGGGATGGGCGTTGCTAGTGGCGAGGCAGAACAGTCTTAAAATGGTGGGAGAGGATCACTGGGGTTGAGCTTCTTCCCCACTGGTCTCTGTCACCATTCATCAGTCCAGCAGTGAAAACAAGGAGATCTGTGTTGCCCTATGGGTTGCTATGCCAAAAAACATGGTGCCTGTGGCCCTTTGTGGCCCCTTGCCCCAAGCGAACCCCACTTCTCACTCCCGCACTGCCAGCTTTTGCCGCTCAGACCTTGGGCAGCTGGTGCCTTTGCTCTCTGTGTGGCTCTAGTGACAAGTGGCCCCACTTCTCATGCCTGGGAGACCTGGGTCGATTGAGCTCTCTGTGCTAGTGGGTGAGGAGGAGGCATCCTGGGTGCTCTCGTAGCACTGTCCTCTTGAGCTGTGTGTGGAACAGGGACAATGGGCATCTCACCATGAGACACACCAGCATTGTTGGAGGCTGTCTGGGACCAGGAAACACTGAAGTCCTCCTTTGCTGCTGTCTGCAGGGCCAGTGTTCCTGGCACAGCGTGCAGAACTGGAGAGCGTGTACAGGGTGTATTGCCAGAACCATGATGAGGCCATCGCACTGCTGGAAACCTATGAGAAGGATGAGAAGATGCAGAAACTACTCCTGGACCTGCTGGATAACCTGAGGTTGGAGTCTCTGGCTGTGGCAGCTGCCAGGCTGGGTTAGGGGAGTCAGCCTCCAGCATCACTGCCTCTGCTGGGTGGTGACTGGAGAGGGGCTGGCTGTGTCACTGTGTAGTTGATTAGGCTCTGGGTTCAAGTGGCGCACTGTTGCAATGCACAGGTGCTGGGACACCTGTAGGCCCCTTTAAAATTCTGAGCAGAAGCCACCGAGGTACAGAGAAGGTGGCATGTCCTGGACTGAGGGTTGCTATTACCCACGCCCTACCCACTGGCTGCTTCTCTGGCAGGACAGGGCTGCCCACTACCTTGGCAGCATCACTGCAGGAGGGGGTGAAGGTGCTGGCTGTGGGATTGCACACCTGCCACCCCATTAACCCATTGCTTTTCTTTGCTTTTTGGCACCCTGTGGACCAGCAGGAGCCTGTACAGTGAGTGGTAAGTGCATCCTTCCTGTTAGACCCCACTTGTCCATCTGGCCTGGCCTGGCTGCTGCCTTGTAACTAACCTCCCACCACTGGATGGGTTCATGTCAGGGGGCCCTAACGGTGCCTCATGTCTGGGAGGAGCAGGGTATTTGTGGTGCAGTTGCAACAGAGGCTGTGGGTGGGCTACACAGGATGGCAGCAGAGGCAGGTGATGAGGTGAGCAGAGGTCTTGGGCAGGAAGCAGGTTTTGGGAGCCATCAGCCCCAAGGAGCCAGGAGAGTCCTGTGCCAGCTGTGGTCCTGAGCACAGTCTGTACAGCAGTGGGGCTCTGATCTAGGCACTCGTGTGGTGGGACAGAGTCTGAGGCAAGGGACGCTCTGGTAAGGCTGTGCCTGTGTGAGATTTTCAGGTGGGTCTGGTGATAGAGAGGATCCTGGCTGGGAAGGATCATCTGGTGTGAGTGAGGTATGGAAACCGAGGGCTGATTTGAGACCATTGCAGGGTCAGGAATGTAGTGAGTTTGGAGATGAGGGTGGCATGTCTTAGGGAGTAATTGTATTTAGAAGCATTGGTATTCTGAGTCTGGTTGAGGTTGTTTTGAGGGGGCAGAGCCAGACTGAAACCTGGTGCATCCTTTGTCCCATCTTCCCAGGGGCTGCACAAACTACATTAACCTGGGCTCCTTCCTCATCAAGCCAGTGCAAAGGGTGATGCGGTACCCACTGCTGCTGATGGAGCTGCTGAGTGCCACTCCAGAGGCTCACCCTGACAAGGCACCGCTCACAGCTGCTGTCCTTGCAGTCAAAGAAATCAATGTCAACATCAACGAATACAAGCGCCGGAAGGACCTGGGTGAGTAGCTGGGAGTGCTAGGGAGAATGAGACAGGAGTGGGTGTGTTGAGGTTGGTGTCTGTAGGTTCCTGAGCTTCAGCTGGCAACCACAGTTGTAGAGGGAATCTGCTCTCAAAGTCTAACGAGGCACTGTAAGATGTGGGCATTTTGCTGACGAGGGTTCTGACTTCTACATCAATCTCTTCAGTGCTAAAGTACCGGAAAGGGGATGAGGATAGCCTCATGGAGAAGATCTCCAAGCTCAACTTCCACTCAATCATCAAGAAATCCAATCGTGTGAGCAGCCACCTCAAGCACCTCACAGGCTTTGCACCCCAGGTAAGATGCATCATCTGCCAGGTGCACTCAGACCCTGCAGTGCTTCTGCACTGGTATCTGCTGTGCCCCCACACCCCTTCCCCGACGAGTAGCTCTGATCCAGGCCAGCAAGGCAGAGTGATCTTAGGGTCTGAACCACCCATCTCTGCTGCTCGGCTTGTGGGCAAGAGGCCCCACATTTCACACTCTGGGAGGTGATGGAGTCCTGCGTTGCCTCCCTTGAGACATTTTTCTCTCACAGCTGAAGGATGAAGCCTTTGAAGAGACAGAGAAGAATTTCCGCATGCAGGAGCGGCTGATCAAGTCCTTCATCCGGGACCTTTCCCTCTACCTGCAGCATGTCCGAGTGAGTCAGTATGGGTATGATGCCCTAGCCCTATGGATCTCACCATGCACTGCCCCTCCTGCCTGCATGGTGTGTACCTGCAGTACCTCTGGCCAGTGCTTCTGCCCTCAGCCCTACTAAGGGGGCTGGTCTCTGAGGATCTGGGCTGCCTTGGGAGGCCTCTTTTGCTGGGCAGCAAGCATGGCTGTGCTGACTGCGTGTCCCTGGTGCAGGAGTCTGCTTGCATGAAGGCCCTGGCAGCAGTGAGCATGTGGGACCTGTGCAATGAGAAGGGCAGTGGGGACTTGGACCAGTTCCAGAAAGTGAATCGGCTCATCAGCGACCAGCTCTTCTCCAGCTTTGTGAGTGAGGCTGTGCTATTGTGTGCTGGGGGCTCCTCTCTGGGGCCCTCTCTGGGGACCTTCTGGGTCCTGGGAGGCTGCAGGGAGGGTAAACACAACCTCGGAGAGGTGTGAGCGCTTGTGTTCGCTCTTCCCTCCCAAGAACTTTGATACCTGTGGGTTTATGATGTGTATTGAGCATGCCTGTTAGATACACATTTTTTCAGCCCAACCTGAAGTGTTACAGGTCTCCGTGTGAGCGGTTCAGGTACTTCCTATAGCATTGCCCTCAGTGGCACACCTATGTATAATTCTAGAGCAATTCCTGTTGGAGGGGACCTCTGGAGGTCTGGTGAGTGCCATTGGGAAGATGGGCTCTGTGCTGCCCTGGGGAGGTTGTGTGCTGGAAGGTGAGCTACTGGTGTTCACTGCACAGCGGGAGAGAACACCTCATCTCATCTGCTGTCTGCCCCTCTGCCCACCAGAAAGAGCGGACGGAGCGGCTGGTGAGCTCACCCCTGACCCAACTGCTGAGCATGTTTGCGGGGCCCCACAAGCTGGTGCAGAAACGCTTTGACAAGCTCCTTGACTTCCACAACTGCACGGAGCGAGCAGAAAAGCTGAAGGACAAGCGAACGCTGGAGGAGCTGCAGTCAGCCCGCAACAACTATGAGGCCCTCAATGCCCAGCTGCTGGACGAGCTGCCCCAGTTCCTGCGCTTCGCCAAGGAGCTGTTTGCCAGCTGCGTGAGGGGCTATGCCAAGGTGCACTGCGACTTTGTGCGCCTGGCCCTGGAGGAGTTGAGACCGCTGTTGTCGGTGGGTTCCTGGAGCACAGCCAGCACTCCAGCCTCAGTGCAGTGCTGATCTCTGCACAGGGATTGTCCCCAAGCCTCTCTAGCACCCCTCCCCTTGCAGGGGAAGGTGCTGCTGCTGCAGTTTCAGGCCTCAGGTGCCTTGTAGAGGGCTCCTGCCCTGGTGGTGAAGGCTCTGGCTGCTCCTGAAACAGTGGGCAGGAGACCATTTTCCTGGGAGAATCTCAGGGCATGAGTTTGGAGGCCACTCAGAGCTGGGTCCAACAGGACTGCAAATCTAGGCCTGATGCAGGTCACAGACAGGGCTCAGAGCCCTGCTTAGTGTGGTCTCTGCTGTAGCCTTTGGCCACTTTTCCCAGCTTCTGTCACCTAACCATAATACCCAACCCTGCTCTGGTTCCAGCTGCTGAAGGTATCCAGCAGGGAGGGGAACCTCATTGCCATCTTCCAGGATGAGCACAGTCGTGTCCTCCAGCAGCTCCAGGCCTTCACCTTCTTCCCAGCATCCCAGGCTGCTCCCAAGAAGCCTTTTGAAAGGAAGAGCATGGAGCGGCAGTCCGCCCGGCGGCAGCCCCTTATCAGCTTGGTGAGTTCCCTCTGCCCTGTGTCAGGGCTTGCAGAGCCTGGGACAACCACTCACACCTGCCTTGTTCCTCTGCAGCCCAGCTACCTCCTGCAGTCAGATGACATCCGAGCTGCCCTCCTGGCCCGCTATCCCCCAGACAGTCTTTTCCAGGCAGACCGAAATTTCAATGCTGCCCAAGATCTGGATGTGTCACTGATGGAAGGAGACATCGTGGGTGTCATCAAGAAGAAGGACCCCATGGGCAGCCAGAATCGCTGGCTCATAGACAATGGGGGTAGGTGTCTGCTCAGTGCCTGCTCTGAGTCCCCTTCTCTGGTCCCCGTGCCCCATTCTGAACTCCCTTCCTCTCCCTTTCTGCAGTGACCAAGGGCTTTGTGTACAGCTCCTTTCTGAAGCCCTACAACCCACGCCGCAGCCAGTCAGATGTCTCTGTGGGCAGCCACTCTTCCAATGAGTCAGAACACAGCAGCTCCTCTCCCCAAAGCAACACCACACTGACCTTCAGGCCCAGTGGGGCAGCTGTCACCTTCACTCAGAAACCCCTGCAGGACTCGGCCTCCTCAGCAGACCTGCATCAGTCCCCGCAGCCTCCCTCGGAGACGGACTCTCCCTCTCTACCCCAGCTTGGCTCTGGTGACGGGACAGCCCCACAGGAGGCTGGTGCGGTGACATCTCAGTGCCGCTACAGCCGCCCCGAACTGGGCTGCAGCCCCAACTCTCGCAATGGGTACCCCGCCAAAGCACATCTCAGGCCTGCACCCTCAGTGGAGGACAGAGACTCTGGGCTGGAGAGCAGCGAGTCAGAGGGCAACCAGGTGAGCTCTTGGCCTCCCTGGAGAGGCTGGGGATTCCAAGGGCTGACCCCCTTGCTTGAACTGGGACTAAATCATCCTCCTCCAGGCTGTGACCAGGCAACAGTGGAAGGTGGAGGCTGCTTTGCCCCAAAAGGGTGAGGTGGACAATGAGACCTTTTCTCCCAGGGGCAGGGAACTAGGCTGCAGATGGGGGTGGACAGGCAGGGGCAGGTCTGGTAGAGGCCAGGGTGGGGCTGGGACTGTCACTGTTTGGTGAGATGAACAAAAACCCCACACATCCTATGCAATGCGACAGCAAGGTGGCATGACCATCTACTTGATGCTCTTCCTCTGTCTGTCAGGTCTATTACGCTCTCTACACCTTCAAAGGGCGAAACACGAATGAACTGAGCGTGTCAGCTAACCAGAGACTCAGGATCCTGCAGTTTGAAGACATCACAGGCAATCGTGAGTGGTGGCTGGCCGAGGCGCATGGGAAGCAGGGCTACGTGCCCTCCAGTTACATCCGGAAGACAGAATACACGTGAGGGGGTGGGCAGGAGCCTGCACCCTGTGCCTTGTTCCTACTGGGACTGCCAGGGGCCTGGGGGAGGCTGGCCAGTCCTGCAGCCCCCACTGCTCATCCTGAAGCTGTGTACCTCACAGCCATGTAGTGCTCCTGGGCCCCACCATGCTGGCTGCCACTTCACCTTCTTGGGAGGAAGGAGGGTGGGCTGGCAGGGCAGGCAGGAGCAGGCAGCTTGTGTGAGGGCAGGGGTGGGCTCATCTGTACTGTTTGAGCCTCCTGTGTCTACCCCAGGTCAGGGAAGCAAATCTTGGAGCCATGGCCCAGGAGGGTAATGCTTGACATGAGTCTGAGGAGCTGCTGCAGGTTTAAATTGTGGAAGGCTAATGCTGAGTTTCTGGAGTCCTATCTTCAGCTAAGTAGTGTTAAACACAACCCAGGCCCTGTGAATAAGCTCCCTCTGCCTTCTCAGCAGCATGTCTGTGCAGGACCTCAGGGTGAGACTGCTCCACACTGCCTGGGGAAGCAGCTCTGAGGTTCACTGGGGGTAGTTGAGCTCTAAGGCTGCAGTGGGCCTGGCCTCTGAAACCCCCCACAGCAGCTACTTTGTCCCCATGCTTGGTCTCCTAGGGGCTCAAGCCTCTCCAAGCTCTGCTGCTAGCAGCAGCCATCAGGTTTACATCTTCCAGGTGAGCCAGAGATCTAGAATGCCATCTTCCTTTGTCAGGGCAGTATCTCCAGTGTCTGAGAACCATCTCTGCATTGACATGCTCACCTGTCTGCTGTTGGCTGGGGCAGGGCCAAAAGCAAAGCACAGATTCTCCTCGAGGTTGATGTTTTTGGGGGGCTCTGCTTTCCTGCAGAGCATTGAAGACAGTGCTGATGTTCTGGGAGGGCAAGACCCCTGCCGGGAGGAATGTGGAGCCCTTTGCTGGGGTGATGGGTCTTACCCACTACTGCCATGCCCTGCAAGAAGGAAGCTCCCTTCTCTTGGGGCAATGTTTATAACCCCTGTACTGCTGCTCTGTAAATAAAGATTTGCCTTTGTGTTAGAGGAGGTGCCTGTGCAAGTGTTGGGAGAGCTGGGAGGTACCTGGCCAGTGCTGGGCTGGGGGGCAAAGCCCACAGACTTCACGCAGACCCTCCAGGGCCAGGAGGAACATTTACCTTGTGCTGTGGTGGCTGTGCCAGCTACAGCTCAGGCACTAGGAAACCCTCAGGGGAAAATTCTTCCTTAAGGTGAAGTGAGCGCATGCTCTGTGAATCACTCAGTGGGGGTGCAGGTGGCTTGTGTCCCTCCTGCCACCAACTGGGGTGAAAGGCATAAGGGGGTAGGCAGCGTGCACAAGGGCAGAGGCTCCCTGTGTGCCTGCTACAGCTCCTGGCTTTCATGCCCAAGAACAAAGAAGGGTCGGGAGTTTGTCAACAGTAACTACCCTATTTTGTGTGTGTGCCTGTCAGTGGAGCATGCACATGTGCTGCACCACTCCCCTACCCTCAGGTTTGCAGTCTGGAGCCACATCCCAAAATGTGCCCCAGGGGTGGTTACGATTGCCCCAGGTATGGCCTCTTTTATTTGCACTACACTCAGGGCATTGTAAACAGAGGGAAGGCAGGTGGGCTCTGGCTCCACCTCCACTGCCAGAGAGCAGTGTTCATACCTGGGTAGAGCTGTGCCACTCAGTTTGGACTCCTCAGCCACGTGTGTCTGTGCAACCTGTGTTACCAGCTTTGCCCCAGACGTTAGCCAGGTTTAAAGCTAAACCAAGGCTTTTTTAGCATTCCTCAAAGTCAGACTTTTAGTTGGAAGACTAGAAACAGTAACAAAATGTAAATAAATTACAACAATCACTATTAAACTGTAAATTTCATTCCATAATGCCAAAGCATCATTCGGTTCCCCAGGGATGGTGAAGTACAAAAAGTAAGGCCCCCAAGGGGGTCAGGGTCTACCTGCCTGGCACATAACCTTTCCCTTCAGTAGTGGAATAAATTATGCAGCTCCAGATTCTTCCTGTGCACAGCAAGCAGGGTGTGGTAGGAAGGTTAACAGCTCACTCAAGTACAGATGCTCTGTCCCTGACAACCAGAGAAGCCACCCCTCTCTGCTTCCCAGCTGCAGAGACACAAATTCCTGGGGAGCCCAGCTCCAGGAAGATGCTGGTGCCTGCTGGGTGAGGGCCACGGGCAGGAGCTGCCCACACACGCAGCACACAGCCGCACACGGCTCCACTCCACCTACAGGACAGTCGTTGCTGTATTCGTAATGCCGGCATCTTTTGCCATCGCGGAGAAGATGCCCTGCTTCCTGAGCAGCTCCTCGGGTCTGTCATACTCCACAATCCTCCCAGCCTGCAGCACCATCACCCTGGCAGTAAGGAAGGAGAAGGCCTGAGCTTCCAGGATCTGAGCTGATACCATTGCTAGCACCAGCACTCACCCAGCCCACTGACCCTCGCTTCTCCTAAAGCCATGTTATGTGGCTCACCTCTCAGCACCGGTGAGGGCACAGCTCTCCTCCCAGCGCAGGCAGGGTGATGCACATAAGGCATCAACAGCACCTCAGTGGTGGATCCCAAACAATGTTTCTCCCCACAAAGGCATAACTACTGCATGGCCAGTCTTCCCTCTATTCCTCTGTCCTAGAAGCTCTATATATATTGCTGCATCCACCTCTGCTACTCTGGCTGCATCCTTATTTCTGCTGCTGGCCACCTCTCACCCCATCCTAAGAGTCCAGATGCCCACTCCCTTGCCCCATGGTACTGCACTCCGGTACCTGCTGCTGTCCATGATGGTGTGGAGGCGGTGGGCAATAGTAAGGACAGTGCAGTCAGCAAACTCACTCCGGATTGTTGTCTGGATTAAACGATCAGTTTCCAGATCTACAGCTGCTGTTGCTTCATCAAGGATGAGGATCTTGGCTTTGCGGAGAAGGGCCCGGGCCAGGCACATGAGTTGCCGCTGCCCAACACTGGGATAAGGTGGGGAACATGAGTTACTATGCAGACAGGAGGTGCTGGGCATCTGCAAACCTACTGCCACATGCTGCCCTGACCCCAACACCATGCCTGCCCAGCCCTCCCAGGCCTTCCCCAGCTGATCACCTGACACCGCAAGCACCATGTCCCTCAGCATCTCACTCTCTGGGCCACCATGGAAGAGCTGGCTCATGCTGGCTCCCTGATGACCATAACTCCTGAACCATTTTCGCTCACCTTCACTCCCAGAAGCTTCTGTGTCTGTCCCTGGACAGCCACTCTGCTGGGGGCTGCTGTTCCCCTGGGACCAGGAGAAGGGAGGAGAGCTGAGCATGCCTCCACTCCTCTGCTCACCTCAGGTTCTCCCCTCCCTCGCTCACAAGATGCAGCAGCCCCTCAGGAAGGTCTTGCACATATGTCTTCAGGTGGGCCAGCTCAAGGGCCTTCCAGACCTCCTCATCTGTGTACTGGTCAAAGGGGTCCAGGTTCATCCGCAGGGTGCCAGTGAAGAGTACAGGGTCCTGCCAGGGGCAACACCATATTCAGCCACACCGCAGCCATTCAGCCACGGCAATGGCTTCAGGCAGCTGCGTTTGGGAAACATCCTGCCTATGCCACTGCCTGCAGCTGGGTAGGGGTAGTGGTGATGGCATGCTCAGCATCCCTCAGTGTCTCCATAGTACCCAAGGATGCACTAAGGGCAATGTGCCACCCAGGGAACAGAGCCCAGGGAGGCCCTGCAGCAGTGGGAAGTGGAAAGGTAGGGATCATTTCACCTGAGGGATGATGGTGAGGTTCTGGCGCAGGTCATGGAGGCCAATTGTTGCTATATCCACCTCATCGATGATGATCGTCCCTCCAGCAGCCTCCAGCACTCGGAAGAGGCAGTTGGTGAGGGAGGATTTTCCAGCTCCAGTCCGGCCCACAACTCCAACCTGAGCAAGTGGCTATTTAGACCAGCTGACAAGGTTGAAGAAAACAGGGCAGATACTCTTTGTCTTGACCTGGTGGGCCTTCCTGCCCTGCATCTGCAATCACTATCTACAGGACTGTCTCCTTTGGTCCCTGCCCTGCAGCTCAAGTACCCAGGAGCTATGTCCTGTCACCATCCCTCCCCAGCCCACAGACTGAAGCCATGAGAACAGGAACAACTTTAACACAGTGTCACTCTGGAAAATTCCTCCCTCTGGGGGAAGAGGCAGAGAGGTCCTCACCTTCTCTGTGCTCCCAATATAGCAGGTGATCCCCTGAAGAACCAGCTCCAGTTCGGGTCGGTAACGAACGTTGTAGTCAACAAACTGGATCTCACCTTTGCTGGGCCAGCCACGGGGTGGACGCTTCTCTGTCACCCAGGGAGCCTGAGGACACAGGGGTGTTAGAGGAGTTGCACCCTGTGATGCTGGCCAGCACCAAGCCGTGCAGCAATTGTTTGCCTGGACCTTGGTCTCCTCACCTCGTTCTTCACCTTTGTGTACTCGTGTACCCGTTCCACAGCCACAATGTTTGTCTCCAGCTCTGAAGATGTCCGCACCAGCCAGTTCAGTGTCTGGGTCACCTGCGTGGCAGAGCCAGAGGATGCAGAGCTCAGTGGGACCCAGGAACAACCACCTCCCACCTCAGCTCAGGGACTCACCTGGGCATGAGCATCCCTGGCCTGGCCCCCAACTCTCCACTCTCTAGACACAGCCTCCTCTCCCCAGCCCTTTAAAAAGCTTTGCTGTACCTCCACATCTCTGACCCACACTAAAACTGTGCTCCTCCTCACAGCAGCATCTCATTCACACTGGGATGTGTGACTGGCTCCATAGCAGCTCCCCAGGTAAAAGGACACCCCAGCTAATCCCCTCTCCAGGGATCAGAGCTGGAAACAGGGCAGCATCTGCAGCCAGCCCAGAGCTCCCAGGAACAGCCCTGTCCTGGAACACAAAACATCTTTCATTGACTCACATTGAGGGCAGAGGAGACAGAAAGACCCACGATGCCACCCTCCAAAGTGCCCTTGGAAATCACTGCTAGAAGTGCAGAGAAGAAGACCACCAGGCTCCCAACGAACTCCAGACGGATGGCCAGCCACCTGCACCAGGAGAAGATAGTTGAGGGGTGGTAGGAGAGGCATCTGCCTGTGCCCAGCACAGAGTCCACCACCACTCCACCAGCATCCCTGCGCACCCAGCCCTGAGCTCAGAACTGTACACATGGCACATACACCTACACAGCATGTGATCTGTGGCCAGTTCTGCAATTAGATTCATGTTATCTGTCAGTCACACTATTGCCCTGTGTGTCACACATAACCTCTTGTGCTGGTAATGCCATGTATCAGAGGAGTAATTGTGCGACCAATTGTACAACCCTCACACACCCAAAGCATCTACGAGTAGCACACCAACACCAGACAGTGTCCCCATCACACTCCCACCTGGGCTGGAGCATTGGCCTCTCTTTCCACCAAGAGCATCTCAGCCCTTGACAGTGTAGCTCACCCTGCCCAAGCTCTGGACACTTCATTGAGAGTCACACTCTGGCTTTCAAAATCACCCCAAAATGTCTCCTTCCCACAGATGGTGACCCTGGCTCCCCCAGCTCCTACAAAGACCTCAGATCAAGAGGGAGGACCGAAGTATTTCAGGGCTCTCCCTCAGAAGACCCTGGGCAGAGAAGCTGCAGGCTGTACTGTGGCATAAGAAGTAAAATTCACCTATTTGAGACTATCCACGAGTAAACACTTTTCTGATTTATGTCCATGGTGCTCTCATTTTGCTGCAGGAACCGTTCTTGGTGTCCATAGGCACGGATCACAGAAAGGCCTGACACTGTCTCACCAAAGTGGGAATAGATGGGAGACCTGGTGACAGAGTCCAGACGCCGTAGCTGGCGTGATGTGGAGACATAGAAGCGCTGAAATGAGGGACATAGCTTGGTTACCAACACAAAGTCCAGCAATGACAAAGATACTGCTCTAAGCAGGGCAGAATCTTCTCTCAAGCCTGTTACTCACCAGCACAAAATAGTAGAAGATGCCCAAGGGAATAATAATGAGAGCGAAGAATGGGGTGGCCAGGGAGATCATGAGCAGTGTGCTAATGATGGCCATGAAACAGGTGATCCAGGTGCGGAAGGACATGGGAATGGTCTCATCTATTGTGAGGATGTCCTGGAGCATACAAAGAAGCATAGAGAAGCAGTCAGTGACCCCAAAGAGAGGGAGAAACCCAAAGGCCCCACACATCCATGGTTCCTACACACCTGTGTTGTAACACAGTGCCAGACACTTGCAAAAATGTTGGATGACACTGAATTGGTGTTTGAGTCACAACACCATTTTGGGCCACAGCTTTTAGCCTGGCAATGTCTGATTTAACAGAGCAGCTTTCTATAATATTCGCTTGTTGCACAGACCACCTTTGGGAACTGCATCATCATCTGGACACAGGATGCAGGAGCAGGAACTGAGGCAGGAAGAGAGACAGGGCTGACTCCAGGTCCATGCAGGTGCACCCTGTTCGCTATCTGGCCATCATCCATCTCCTAGCTGGACACTACATACTCCATCATCTCAGAGCAAACACAGCAGGCCCATGGGCTTGATCTCAAGAGAGATTTTTATTCCCAAGAATCAAGACATGGCACCAAAGGAAGATGTGGAGTGGCATCACACTTGTAGCTACCTGTCTGTATTCTCCTTCCTTTCTTGTTTTTTCTTTATGAGCTTCATATATGTAGTGAAGACTTTATGTTTTGCTGAGAGTCCATAAGCAGAAACACATCTAATTATGGGACATAAGGTCTAGGCTCTCACCTCTCTTGATAATCTACTCTGGACCCTCTTCAGTTTCTCCACACCCCCTTTGAACAGATGGGCCAAAACCAGGACACAGGACCAGCTATGACCTCCCTAGCACTGAACAGAGGAGATAAGAATTTCCTGTGATTTGCTGGCCACTCTCCTCATAGTATAGCCCAGGATTTGCTTTGCCTCACAATCTGCCTTGCATCCACCAGGCCCATATGGTCCCTTACAGGCCCTGATCTGGGCACATCTGTGCACTGCTGAACAGTAACAGGGTTATGCCACCATCCAACACTCTCCAGACCTGCTGGAATGAACATCTTCTCCATGTTCAGGCTGTTCTCTTACCTTGGCAAACCTATTCACAATACGGCCAGTTGGAGTTGTGTCAAAAAAGCTCATGGGCACACGCAGGATGTTGCTGAGCAGTTGCTGATGCATAACCTGGGAGGCTCGCATGGCACCCTGAGCACACAGCATGGTTGAAAAGAGCAGGAAGAGAGCTGCAAGGAGAGCACCGTGTGATCATCAGGGCTCATATGTGACACTGGCCCAGGCACTCTTTGGCTCAAGGGACACATCAAGCAGCTCTGCAGCAAGCCACTGTGATAGTACTGCATCCCATCTTTATCCTCCAGTAACTATGTCCCATCACAAGGGAAGAACATTAACCCTTGTGGAAAACCCTGGCACTATCTCCAGACTGGTTAATGACAGTGATCTTCAACCCACAACGCTGGGTCCCCTGCTGCATGGTTGACTGCAGGCTTTGCAAGCCATAGCCCTTCTGGGCCATACAGCTGAGAAGAGCAGGATCCCCTGTGCTCCCAACACTCACCTTGTGACACACCCAGCACCCCAAAGACACCAATCCTCAGGTCTCGCTGCTCCACGGGATAGGTCTGGTTCAGGTAGTGCTGCGCATCATCAGTCCAAGCACTGAGCCACAGGTTGGTCCCCATGAAGGCGACATACTGACCAACGTAGCCCATGGCAATCCAGAAAGAATAGCACAAGCCAACAGCACGTAGGTACCGCAGGTACATGGAGAACTTCACCTGTGGACCAGTTCAGCCCATCACAGCTGCCCAGCAAACTGTGGCCAGTGACACCCAGCACAGGCTTGGGACTCCTGCTTTGTTGCCCACAGTGCTCCCCTCCACCACCGTGCCCACCAGTCCCAGGCAGCTCTGTCTCATTTCTTCAATGTCTCTTGGCTGCAATGGGGCCACAGCCAGCCAGCACCAGCTTCCCTGAGCCACAGTCAGGGCAGCACAGTGCATCCATCCATCCATCCATCCATCCATCCATCCATCCATCCTTCTCACCTTGCCAGTTTCCACAGCTTCTTTCTCAATCAGTTTCTGGCCCTTCAGCTTCTTGGGGGGGTCCTCCTGGGCCTTCTTCCAGGAATTGGTGCTTCTTTTACTAAGGCTGCAGGGAGGTGATGGGCACTGTTAGTCACGTGAAGCTAGATGGGTCCTACTCTTCTCGAGGTCCATCCTTATGCTGCACTAGGACCCCACTGCTGGAGCCCCCTGGGAAATATTGTTCTAACTGGGGCAGCTTTGAATGAGCCTTGTAGAAGCTCTAGGCATTTGCAGACATAAAATCATAGCCCTCATCTCCAAAAGCAGAATCAGCTGGCACCAGGAGTTTCAAAGATTACCACAGAGTAAGGCTATGACATACTAATGTGAGTAAAAGCAAGACAGATCCTCCTGACACATCCCAGCTGGTGGTAGGAGCAGATAGGGAGGCTCCCAGCCCCTTCATGGCAGGAACCCCCCAGGACCCCTCTCTCCTATGGAGGAATGCAGAGGCCAGGGGAGAGAGCTGAGCACTCAAGAGTTCCCACCTGCAACTGAGCTCTTTCTGACGGATGCTGGCCTCTCGCTTCAGGGTCATGGTCACCACATCATCAGGGCCCTCCTCCACACAAGGCTCAATGTCTTCATCACCCTGCTCTTCATCCACAGCTAAAGCAACAGCTACAAGCACAGGGATGAAGGAAGGTATGGTCAGGCACTGAGGAAAGAGCAGATCCCATGCTCCACACCTCTGCTGCTTTCCACTCCACCCAGACTCAGACTGTGTCCTATCACCAAACATCACACCTTTTCCAACCCTCCTGCAAGCCCACTATAGCAGAAAGAGGAAGAAATCCGATGTGCTGCAGTTAGACCTGCCAGGGGACGCAGGGCAAAAGGCCTGCATGGAGGCAGTCCCTGCTGCTGACATATCCCAGTACCACTGGTGGGACCTCAAGCAGAGAATTGTGCTAGTTTAGTAGGTGCAAGATCTGATAGGCCACGTCGCTCCAGTTCAGGAGCTTTTCTTTGAGCAGGTGTAGATGGGTCTTGTAGGGATGCACTGGGAATAGCCAGGCTCCAGCTGGACAACTGCGCTGAGCCCAAGCAGGGTGAGCATCCACCTGATCCAACATCACTCCTCCCCATAGCACTGAGGGACACAATAATGATGAAATGTTATCCAACAGCATGTCTAGTCTAAACCAAGGGACCTTCCTCACTTCAGCATCACTAAGGTATGGACCTCATTGCTGCATCATGGGACCCATAAACATAATAGAACTAAAAAGGGGATGACAAAAGTAGACAGGTCCTTCACTAGCTGTTCAACACAATGCCTGGATGCAAATCTTAGGCAGAAAGTCCTTGTGCTGCTGATTCCCAGAAGCTGGGAAGGATTCACAGCAGCCACCAGTGGGGCCTGCGCTGGATAGAGCCAGGTCAGGCCGACAGATCAAGTCTCGGTGTTTTTATAACCCCAAGACACACTCATGGCCCATCTAACTGCCACAGCCCCATTGTGTTCCCAGTACCTGTGGTATTTTTCTCTGACGCATCCTCCTCCTGGCTGCCATACAAGTTGAGGAACTGGGAAAAGGCCCCCCTGTTTGCAAGCAGGGTGCTATAGGAGCCGTGCTCAGACACTGCTCCTGCCACCAGCACCACAATGTTATCGACCTGGGGCAGGAAACTGATACTGTGCGTCACCAAGATCCGTGTCTGCAACAAAGTGGTTGCAGGATAGTGAGCGTCAGAGCACCCCTGGATCCCCAGCCATGGGCTGCATGTTCTCCATTCCCTACTTGGGGACCAATCTGCTTATCGCTTCCTGTCTATGGGGACACAGGGCACCTGTCTGAGGACCCGTGAGGCCTCTCCTGCCTGCTACAGCCCCACATGAAAGCCACAGGACCCCTCTCTGTCCCAAGCAAGCAACCTCAGCCTTCCCTGTATGGTCAACACTGTGCCAGTACCATTCCTGCCTGGCCAGGTGGTGGGAAGGAGGTCAGGGGTGCTCACCTTCTTTTGCAGTAGCCCTTTTGGCCCCAGCACATGCTCAAAGAGGTACTTGCCCACGTGAGCATCTACGGCAGACAACGGGTCATCCAGGATGTAGATGTCTGCATTGCTGTACACTGCCCGGGCCAGGCTGACTCGCTGCTTCTGGCCGCCACTCAGGTTAATGCCCTGGAAAGGAAGGGACCTCTCCAAGCACTGGGCTGGCACAGGGCAGCAGCTCTGTCCTCTGCTGCAGGTGTTATGGGAAACCCATCATCCATAGGGCAGATACCTTCTCTCCAATCTCTGTCTGGTCACCCGCAGGCAGCAGTTCCAGGTCTGGAAGGAGGGCACAGGCCTTGATGACCTGCTGATACCTGGTTTCGTCCAGTTCTGACCCAAACAGGATGTTGTCTTTCAGCGTGGCATTCTGGATCCAGGCCTGCTGGGGGACATAGGCCAGGGAGCCCTGGAAAGAGACACAAGAACAGTTATCTCAGCAGAACATCAGCCTGAGCCCTGACACCTCCTGCAGCCTGTCCTCACCCTGAGCCACCACTCTGGGACCAGTCCTGCCCTGCTGCCTCCCCACTGAGTTCCCAAGCAGCCCCACAGTTCCCCATGCTGGCCATCGTCTCTCACCTGGACATTGATGTGTCCCTTGATATTCTCCATCTCCCCGAGCATGGCTGACACCAGCGAAGATTTACCTGAGCCCACAGCCCCCACCACAGCCACCAGGCTCCCAGGTGCAATGTCCAGGGTGACACTGCAAAGACAAGAGGACTAAGCAAGCAGCACTGCCAGGTCACTCACCAGCTCCTGCATGGGACCAGCACAGAGCAGTGTCTCTGGGGCTCTCGTCTCCAGCAGCACTGTGAGAGGGGGCTGCCATCCCCACCTAGCAACACAGGAAGACTCCCTCTCCCCACCCATCTGCCCTCAGCATGGTGCAGAGCACTCACTCTCTTATCGCAGCGTTGCCATCCTGCTCCCAGGTAAAGGTGGCCTCTGAGAAACTCACAGCACTGCCTGTCAGCAGAGAGCCATCCCTCAGGGCTGGACCAGCCTGTGACCCACAAGGACTAACGTGGAGGTTCACCTACCTGCAATGGGGTTGTGGTGGATAGCTGATGTGTCTAGGTCTTCTCTGCTCAGGTAGCGTTCTAGCCTCGCAGTCGACACATTGGTCTGCCATGACAGAAAGAGGATGGCATGTGGGCACAGGGCAGAGCTGGGTGTGCTGGCAGAAGCCCCACGAGTAGAGCACTCCATACACACAGCCCTCACCCAAACACCGGCCCCAAGCTCTGAGCGCCAAGCCTGTGTCACATATGTGAGCCCTGTCCCACTCCACTGCCAGTGGAGTCCTGTGTGCTGAGACCTGGGTGTCTCCGTCACCTGAGCCCCAGGTGATGGTTTGGGCACAGGTATCCTAAGATCCCCCTGTACCCCTTGCCCTGTGTGAGGACTGACCTGCACCAGAGAAGAGAGGACCAAAGGCAGCATGGCCATGGGGAAACGCAGCACATTGAAAAGGGAGATAGCAGTAAAGGCCTTCTGTGCATCCAGGATGTTGTTCTCATCCACCAGCACATAGACAGCAAAGCTGGCCAAGGAGACCTAGGACAGATAGCAGGGAAAGCCTCCATCAGCATGACTGTGTTCAGCCCAGACCCTCATGCTCCCCTGAGGCTTCAGCAGTGTCTTCCTGCTGGGGACCTATTCCCCTACTGCTTCCCTTGTCCTTTGGGCCCCATCTCACCACTCTGGTGGGACCCCTTTCCACCACAGCTCTCCTGCCAGCTGCCAGGACTATACTCTGCATCACAGGCGTTTGTCAGCCAGCCCTTTGCTCGCTGGAGGAGCACTCCAGCCAAGGCTGCAGATCTTTCCCATTCCCTTGGACACAGCCCAACCCCAGCTCTGAGAAAGGTGTAGCCCTCCCCAGGCCTGTTGGCACTCACCAGGAAGGGGGCACAACTGAACACAAAGATAGAGATTGACTGTAAGTAACCGAAGTTCTTCAGGTCCTTGAGCTCACGTGCCCGGATGTCATTAACTCGCTTCTCAAATGAGGGCTCCCATGCAAAAAGCTTCAGGATCTGTGGGATGAGCACAGTGAGTGGGTGCTGGCCTCACAGGAATGCCCACCTCCACATTCAGCTCACTGGTGGCCAGCACCTCCATCACCTTAGAAGCCTGCTTGGCCACTGCATCTCTTTCCTATCCTGTCCCATGTCTTATAGCACTTCTCCACAGCATCCTCCATTTTACAGGTCACTACCAGCCGCTCTGCCACCATGGCAGCCTGCTCACCACCACAGCCATCCAAAAAACTCCCAGAAAACACTTTCTCAGCACCCAAGTCTCCCAAGTCCAGGTACACAGAGCTCCACCCTGACAACCTTTCAAAGGGTGAGGAAGCAAAGGGAATTGCGGAGACTGAGGCTTGGCTGCCTTGGACAAAAGGGCCCCAAACTCAACTGTAACACTGGTGCACAGGGTTATCAAGGTGTGCTGCTTCCAGGTACAGTGCACAAAGAAGAGGGGTGCAGCAGCTGCCCAGGCGGTCTCCACTCACTCCATTGCTCACCTTGATTCCATTGAGGATTTCATTCATTATTTTCATACGTTCATCCTTGTTCTTCATGTTCCTCACCTAGAAACAGAAGAGCCAGAGGTCACTTAAATCAACTCACCCTAGACAATATATCTGGATTGCCACAGGGAAGGGAAGGGTGAGCTCCAGAGCCCAGAGAAGCCATTCTGCAAAGCTGGGCCTTGTCTCCCTGGGGCTCTGGGCAACCTGGGAAAATACAGCACCCTGATGTCAGGCAAAAGCTACAGCTTTATTTTATGGTTGGTAATATCTCACTTTCAGTCCTCACAGCTGCAGCCAGCCCTGTCCAGGTTCAGCTGTGATGGTAGAACAGGTCTCATATGCCTCCTCCTCATCTCAGTTGATCGCCTCCCAGCTCAGGCTAGAGACACCCCAGGATTATTCACCTACCACTGACCTGGATGGCTTTGGCTTTGGAGACCAGGAATGCATTTATGGGGATGAGCAGCACCATGACTGCGATGCCAGCCAGGACAGAGGGGCCCAGCTCTCTCCAGAGGAAGATGATGGACAGGATAATTTGCAGGGGGGATGACCACAGCTGGTGAACAAAGTTGGCCGTGTCCATGAACCTCTGGGCATCAGCTGACATCAGATTCACAGTCTCTCCCACGGTGGACTCCTTGCGGGTGGCACTGGACATGGTGAGTGACTGGAGACAGAAAGCACAGTCACCACAAGCCAGTCTGAGAGCAGTCTGTCTGCGAGCAGCACAGCACAGAGCAGGGAATTAGCAGGCCAGGCTGAAACTGCTCCTGGGTTTGCTCCTGGTGCCTCTCTGTTGGCCACAGTCTCACTGCCTGCACACCAGGAGTTACTGGATGCTGGAGGCAAAGAAGCACAAGCCTGTGCAGGAATTCCAGTGGCAGCTGCCCTAGATGTTGCACTGCTCTGAAGAGAAACCTCCCTTGGTCCCTGGTAGCTGTCAAACACACAGATGCAGCATCCAGGTCCCAAGCAGAACTAGCACCCATAGTGTCCCCAGCACTGGGTGGGTGTCCCACAAGCCAAGTTCTCCCTATGTCTTCCTGGGAAGAAAAGGGCATACGCTCCAGTTGCCCCAGGTTGATGGGGCAGGCAACAGATGCCAGTATCCCCAGCCAAGCTTGGACGAAGCTAATGGGGGTGATGACAGGGCCATACCAACCTTCTTGTAGATGGCAGCAATAAGACTGGCACGCACATTTATGCCAAGCTGGAAGCACAAGCTAAAGTACTGCTGCAGGCAGAGGGACTGGATGAGCGCCGTCAGGAAGAGCAGGATGGCATAGAGATATCCCTGCCAGGCAAAGGATTCCTCATCTGACACAAAGGCAATCAGCAGCCTGGAGGGTAAAGAAGCCCATGAGACACCCCCACCCTACTGAGACAGACCTGAGCAGGATGCTCCAAACCAGCGCAGGGAGAGAATCCTCATGAGAATAATGAGAGCCCCTGTCCCACACAGCTGGCTTGATGCTCAGCAAGCTGGAGACCACTGTTCTGCTGGGTGTCCCTGCTCTGCCAAGGACATTGCATTTCACATACAGCAGTGGGTGACTAATGTCAGATCATCCACAAAGACTGTGCAGCTCTGCAAAACAAACCGGGCAAATCCTGTTGGGCTGAGCTGGACTCACTCACAAAGGGCCCAGAAAAAGAGCCAGACCTTTCTCCAGGGAGGGAGCAGGACTGTGTAATAAATGTAGGGAGCAGGGAGCAAGTTATCACCCATAAGAGTGGGCAGCTAGCTCAGATCACTTCTTCATTAAACTGTAACCCAACACATTCTCACACCTTTGGCAAGGGCACAAAAATTTCCAAGGGTATGGGGCTGGAAGAGGTACATATATGGAGGTGGTGGGGCTGGATGCAGTGCACACAGGGAGGTGGTGGGGCTGGGTGTTATGCCAGGACAGGGCAGGGACAAGGACAGAGAGAAAGGACTCACTTCAGCAGCTGGGGGCTGACAAACACAAGTGCATCATGCACCAGCTTGAAAGCCACTGACAGCAGGAGGTTCTGCCAGAAGGTCTTGCACAGGGTTTTCACCAGCCAACCCCTAGGGAAATCCTTTCGAGGTCTGGAGTCCCCTTTGTCTCCCTTCTTCCTCTTCGGCTGCTTCTCCTCCTAGAGGGAAGCCCACACAGAAGTAAAGAAGCATGTTGTGCTGGCTTCCTGCACCTGGAAGGATGCTTCCAGGGCAGTGCCACAGAACCCAGATAAGGTATCCTGAATGAAGCCTTAGCTTTATATCTTGTCATATTCCCTCTCTGCTCATGTCATACATCCCCAGCACTAACACCTCTCTTGAGCGCCAAAGACAATTGTTGCAAACCCCAAAACAGGGTGAACATCTCAGGCCAAAAATCAGGCACCCCAGGAAGAATCTGAGACCAAGGGTGATCATAGAGTGATGTTCACGCTGACCTCAGTGCTGGGAGGTATCTGGGGTAGGGAAAGACAGCGAAATGGGAGCTGCTTATACTGCAGTCTTGAGGGTGGTTCATCTGCAGGGCAGAAAGATGGAAACTTTCTTGGTCTCTCAAAACATGGGATCTGCCAAGGACAGGGAAGACCCTGTCATGGGTCCCCTCGGCCCTGCAGAATCAAAGAGGGGAAAACCCAGCAAAAATGGCTGCAGGGAGGTGAGGTGACCCTACTGCCCGAGGCTGGACCCGGATCTCTTGGTCCCATGCAAGGCCAAGAGTAGGAAGGGATTTACCAGCACCAGGACGTCTTGGCTCCGGGCCTTGCTAATGTTGTTCCCATGGTCTGGGTCACCTTCCCGGCATCTTTTCTTCTGTTTCTGTTTCTCCAGTTCTGCTTGGGCCTTCCTCACTGCAGTCTTCATGTTCTTCTCAAAAACAGCATAAATGGCCTGCGTCTTGTCTTTGCCTTTCAATTCCCAGATATCCTCTATCTCCAAAGGCTTGCGATAGCCCTTGAAAACCATGCTGTAGGGCAGAGAAATCTCCTCTCAGCAAGTCTCCCACACTATACCCGAGGGCAAGTCCTTGCTGGAGCTGCAGAGCCTTCACACCCAGCCTGACCCTGAGCTCAGGCTGCACAGGCTGCACCAAATGCAGTGCCTCTCACAACTAACTCCAAGCAGCCTGTGCTTCAGGCTTCCTGAAACAACACTGGCCCAACCCTAGAGAACCCCTGCTTTCACCAGCCCAGTCTGTCACATAGCCCTGCTCACCTGGTGTACCATTCAAAGGTGATGGAGCTCAGGAAGGAGGCAGTCACCTCTGGGTTCTAGGGTACAAAGCAAAGTGGGTACCAAAAGATTGTTGATGCTGAGGAGTGGTGTTATCAAGAGTTGACTCAGCACCCCCAGCCATTAAGAATCTCAAAAGGTTTCAAATTGTGCCAGCTCCAGTCCCAGAAGCCCCATTTTGCAGACAGAAGCAGCCCCCCCTTGGTCACATGTGCAGATACCCCAGGCTGCAGGCTCCATCTCTCACTGTGCCCCTTGATGAAGTCCACAGGTCTTCCCTCCTGCAGTAGCCAGGAGTCATCTCCACATGGAGCCCACCCTACCCCATGCAACACCAACCAGTATGTGGTACCCCGAGCCCACTCCCCTATGGACCTCTCACCTTCTTCTTGATTTCCTTTGTTTCTGGGGCAATGTCTGAAAAGCCCGACACAAGGAAGAGCAGCAGCTGAAGCCCATAAGAGATGAAGAAAAGGGCAAACCGTGGTATGTCAGAGATTGGTGCCTGCAGGAATGAAGAGCCCAGGGTGACTGTTGGCATTTGTCTCAAGGCCACCTTGTGCTCAGAAACAAGATCCATCCCCAGGACAGGGAACACATTCTGGGTCCTGGCTCAGCTTCCCTTCACCACCCCTCCCAGCTCCTCCTGAAAGTCAGTAAGGGGAAAAATTGTTCCTGGAGAGCTTATGCCTCCCCAAAGAGACAGGATTAATTCAAACAGCAATTCCTTCTCATGTCATTTCTGGGTTTTAAAGGTCTCTAGGGCAGCTGGGACCTCAGTGATACCACTGAGAGCTTGTCAAGAGATGAAGTCTGAAGGGACTATCTTTTGGTATAAAACAAGACCATGGGGAAGAGAAGAGCTTCCTGCCAAACCCAACCTGCAGGGCTCTCCGGACCAGAGACTGGAATGGCAATATCCCACAGAGCAGGGACAGTATCCAGAAACAGAAAAGTATCCCTGAGTCTCGGCACAAGCAGAAGCGTCGTGCGTCATGGATCAGCAGGACCAGGACCTGAGGGAAGGAAAAATCAGTCAGAGGTTCAGGTAGGGCTGCAGGACCAGGTCTGAGCTCTAAACATGCCTTTGGATCACGTGTCCCAGGAGGCCAGCACATGTGATCTGCTGGGATTCTCTGCCTTGAAGACAGTAAGCTCCCAGTGCCTGAGGTTGCTGCCAGCCCTGCATAAGTTTCAGAGTTAATTGCACAGGGCAAAAGTTTATTTCAGGAAGATGTAAGATCAGGCTCCTCATAGGAAAAACAAGGTCTGAAGACACCCTGCCATTACAGCAGGGCACTATTGCTCTTTTTAGGTGTTCTCACCCCAGATTCTCAGACATGCCCAGCTCCAAGCTGTTTTGCATATTGCCTTCATATCTGGAAGCAAGATCAGGTCAGAGACCCAGCAGTACAGCCTCTCTGGGCAGTCCACTTGATTTATAATCTCTCATGAACTCTGCACGTGGAACTAAATGACATGACAAAATACGAAAGAGAGCAAACGGGGGTGTAGCTGCTGAGCATTTTGGATTTGTTAAGACTGTTAGAATACCCCCACGTCTCACACCAGGTATCTGCAACTTCCATCGAGCTATTGCCCCTATGCCCTCAGCTTTCTCCTCTGCCTGGGCGTCCTGTAGCACTTCTCTTTGCACAAAACTGAACAGTAACCCACGGGAAGCTGTGAGACGTCAGAACAGCAAGCCAAGGTCTGAGGTTAACACTTTGCAATCAGTCCTGTGAAACCCTTATTGCTGCTACTGAAGCTTCTGCCAGAAAGCTCAGCTACACTCACAGACACAATATCTATCCCAGTTTTAAGGGATAAAGGAAGGAGCACCGTACAACCAAACACCTGCCCTCAACCTAATCATCCTCGTGCACCACCAACACACATTCAGGGCTAGTCCCTACCCATCTTCCAGGCTATGCTTCCCTGCTGGACTCAGCTTCCAGCAGATCTCTCTTTTATGGGAAGTCTACTGCCACTTGGCCCCAAGGTCTCACACCCTGTCTCTTTGGTGACACATGGCACATGTATAGGCTGATCCCTTACCCAGGTGGCAATATACAGGCTGGGGTTTGTGTAGTGTACAGCTGGCAGTGGGTCACGCTCTGTGTCCTCCACAAAGGCCAGGGCTAACTCTGCCACTGCCGTCACCATCAGAAAGGTAGTCAACATCTGCAGAGAAAGAGGAGCAGCCATGAGGGGAGACGCAGCCCACCACGGGCACTGGGAACCACTGGGACACAAAACAGTTGGGCATAAAAGCACTGTCCCATACACCGTTACGCCCTTTCCAACCCAAACCTGGCCTGGGAGAGCTCTCTAGGACCCTGTGAATCTGCAGCACTTCCACAGGAGCACTGCCATCATTTTAAGCTTAGATGATAATAGCCTACAAGATGAGAGGCCCCAGTACACACCTCTGCCCTGCCTCCCAGTGCATCCCAGCCTTGTTATCCCCTCTGTCCTTGATATGTCTCCCTTTATGATTCTGCCACAGATAGTGCCCTAGCCCATTGCTCCTTCTCTCCTACACTTACCTCTCCACACCATACCTGAATCCAGCCCAGGAGCTTTCCACTCACCACCCCTCCATCCCAGGCTGCCCCAGACTACCTTCTGTGCCCTCTCAGCCCCACGGTACCTGTTTGATGATGTAGAGCTTGGTCACAGATGATTTCTTGGCTTTGGATTTGCACATGGGCATGAGCTGCCATGGAACCAAAATCCAGAAGAAGCCAAGGGGGACCCAGACCAGCACAGTCTGCTGGAAGCATATGGGCAGGTCAGCATCTGGACGAGCGAGGTAGGAGGCATTCTGGGGGTAGCAAGGACAGACAGATAAGTCACTTGGGATGGCTTAACCCTCATCTGGCTCACGGCAGAGGAGCCAGCACTCCTACAGCTCCTGCTCACCCTGCTCCACCCCATTACACCCTCCTCCTCAACACCCACCTTCCTGTCTGAGGTCAAGGTCCCAGGTGATGTTCCTCTACCCATCTATCTGGCTGAATGTTGGGAAGACTTCACCCACAACCACCCCTTGCTGGAGCTAGGCCAGCTGCAGCAGCTGGACCCAAATCATTCCCTGAGGGGACTGTGCAGGGTGTCCTGTGCACCAGCTGGGCTGCAGCACTAAAACAGGACAGGGCTCCTTCAGGGAGCTGTCATTAGCATCGCTGTCGTGTAGGTGGCACACAGGCAACGCCACAGCAGTCCTGGAAAAACACCTGAACTTCTGCTGACCGCTCGCAGTTGGGTCTCACTGACTGACCAAGCTGTGAGCCTTGGGACCTGCTGCTCTCCCCTACCATGGAGCATCCTATCCCAAGAATGGGCAACAGGGGTGATGCAGCCACTCACCCAAAAGACAGAGCCGCAGAACTGCTCCAGGACCGTCGACATGGCTCAGGGGAGAAGAGATGGCAGCTCTTTCCCCTCACTCCGAGAGTCCTGGGTGGACACTTGGGACAAAAGTCCACACACACCCTCAAGTGGTGACGGGACAAAATCTCTGATGATACACATTAATTGTTAACTCGGTGTTATTGCAAAACTTCACAAACCAAAGCAGGGACAGAAAGGGCTTTGGAAACTGCGTGGGCTCTGGGGAAGGGAGGAGAGAAAGACCCAAGAAAGACATCAAAAGAGAGATGCATGGAAGCCACTGCCACAGTCTCACTGCAGGACACCATAGCCACCGCTGAGAAAGCCCAGGCTTCATCAGAGCACCTACAGAGACAAGCTCCTGTGGACCCACTAAAGACACTACTTCAGTGCAACAGACCTCTCCTAACAGATCTCCTGCTGAATGCTGCAAAAAAGTCCAGCAAAGGCTGGTCTGCCAAATATGATGGTACCATTTTCTCATGTACCACCCAGCAAGGAGGCCCGGGAACCTGCAGCATCTGGCAGTTGAATTCACCACACTCTGCAGTGGCCTTTTCAGAGTCCCCAGGATCCAGCTTCCTTTTACCAACTTCTCACTTGCAGGGCCTGGAGGCTTTCCCAGCTCTTCCTTTTGCTTCTCCCTCTCCCACATTCCTGCGTTGTCTGCATGTTAACAGCAGCTGGCTGACCACAAAACCCAAGAGATTTGGAATCTTCATTCTAAAGCAACCCCCAACATCTGAGAAAGCCAGAGGACCATTCCTGAGGAGGGTGACTGACAATAAATCTCCACCCTGCTATTTAGAAAGGTGGAGGTGTGGGGGTGGGTGGGAATGATGCTACTCTAAGGCTTGAATTTTATTTGCTTTGTAACACGTGCTCTCAGGGAGTAGTAAGCACACAGGGACAGTAGTATGAGCACAAGGATTCTGCTGTCTCATTGTTCTTGGAGTTAGTAGATAGCTCATAAGTCAAGGATGATACAATGACTAATTGCTCAGGAACAACCCCCTTACCATCAATACCAGAGAAAGGTTCAAGGTCCAACTAATTGGTTAATTATTATTGGCTTGTCTGATTAAAGCCATTTGTTTTTGTAAATAAAGCTACCCTTAGTGCTAGGTCCTCCAGCCCAGAACCAACACACTGCTGATGAGAGCAACAGTCTGATGCAATGGATAAGAAATAAGTGAATGTAGCAGTCACTCCCTCAGCCCTCCCCCATCCAGACCACTGACATGATTCTTCTTTCTGCTCTCTGGCACGTGTCCATCCTCTGGCCTTGCTTGTACCCACCTGGGGCACTGCTGCCAAGGGGACCACTTGCTTATTTAATGCTGTGTCCCATCCCTTGTCTTTGTTTTCAGTACATGACACAGCCCATCCTCACCCTATCTTTGATCTCTCATTCAAAGCTGAAGAGCTTTGCTCAGCACAAGACACCAGCTGTATTTAAATGTTCAAAGCAAGCACACTCCCACTTTCTCTATCCTCATACCTGGGACATGCTCCTCCTAACACAGACACCTCACTGTCCTTCAGCTCCTTCCATAAAGCTTCCTTCACTACAATACCCAGAAAGTGGTCACTGGGACCAAGCTAATCAAAGTGGTAAGACCTCTTGGGCCAACAATACCACAGTTTCCCTGCTGCTCACTTGCTTTTTCCCCCTCTGTTGTTCACCATCTTGAAGGGTTTTTCTGCTCTGTTATGTTTTAACTCCATGCGAGTTCAAAAACCTTTCCCCCCCCCGCTTTTTTTTTTTTTTTTTTTTTAACTTTACACAGAAGAATCAAACTCTGTTTATGATGCTGGGGTGGAGCTGTGTCAGCAGCATATTCATTTTAATTGAGCTACAAGTACCTTAATCACCACCATGACTCATGAACTCTCACAACATAAGCCATAAGCACTTAAATCAGAAACTCTGAACTACTCTGACTCTAACCACAAATTTATTTTTTTCTTCTTTCAAGTTCGGATCCTTCTGACCGCCTGCCCACCTGCCAGTGCTGAAACAGGTTCTGACACCGGCCAAGATGGGCAGACTGATCCAAACCAGATCCAGTTTTGTAGATCTTTTGGAGAAGAGCAGGCAGCAAGAATAAATATGCCTTATCTCTGGGTCTCTTATCTTCTAATGGACCACTCTGACACTGTTCAGATCTTTCATTAGGTATTTTGCAGGGTAACTGAAATGAGTCTAAGGCTTCAATTCTGACTAGACAGCTTTAACCCAACAGGCACATTCCCCCAAGCACTGTTTGCAGAACACGCAGTTTGCACTTTGGGTTGGGAAAAGGACCTGGAAACTCCCTGAGAAAACACACCTTTTCCTCCCAAGCAATCACCTCATATGCCTGCCCCACCTCAAGCATTCACATCCCACAGCTCAGGATGGCTCACAACCACCTCACCTAAACAGTCAGGCAGTTATAAGCTCCTTCCCATTAGAACTTAACGTGTTCACCACTTCTACGTATTGTGCTTCTCCCTGGCTACTACCTGCTGCACTGCTAATCCCCAGCTATCCTACTGTCTGACCACAGCAGGCCTTGTTTTCCAGCTGTGGCTATGACGTTTTCCTCCCTGTCATTCTGGATGTGATTGTCGTCTTGTCTGCTGCAGCAGGGTCCCGATTAGCTCAGGATATGCAACACAGATCACAGTCTTACCTGTAAAAGATAAATCCATTTTTAAAAAAATCACAGCAAGAGAGGGGGGCAGCTGCAGTGTTTATTCAACAATCACATGCAGTGCTACACAATTCAGTCCCCCTACTCACTCAGTTCCCTTCCTCCCAAATACTGTCAAACAGCTGTGGCCGCAACACCCGGGAATGAGTCCTTTTATTTAAAATGGCCAAGGTAAGTTTCCAGGCCAGGGACTGGTCATTCAGGGGAAGCCAAGGGAAGAGATATCAGGCAGGCTTCATCACCCAGTTCACATCCTCTGCAGCCTGAGGATGGAAGCGGTACCCATCTGTCCATGTGTCAGGGAAGACCCTGGCATCTTCAGTGCTCTTGTCCCAGGATGGTGCCTTCCACTACAGGATGTTCTTTGCGATCGCATTCAGGGTCCTCACTTTGGCCACATCTGCCACCTTAATGGAGTATTCAGGGGCAGAGAAGGACGCTCCCATGGCAACGTTTGGATTTCTGTCAGGAAAAGCACTGGTTACTATCTGCAGGTGATACAGGTAAGACACACAAAGAAGACCCCACCATATCCCCTAGTCTCACAATGGCCAGAGAACCTGCTGGCACCACCCAAAACAAAGATGAGACAGTAACAGCAAGGAAAGTAATCCAAAGGCAAGAAACCAGAGCACGAACAGAAACCCAGTGCAGACCTTGGACAAACGTAAGCCGTTCCTCAGAGGCACATCCCACTGGCCTCCCAAATCCTACACGCTTGTGTGAAGCTATAAGGCAATTAGAACAGAACCTTCCCAAGTAACACACAAGTGCAAAAGTGCAGAAGAAATGCCCCAAGGACCCAGTTCTGCATGGAGTTTGTGTCCAGATGATGAGCACCACTGGATTCATACACTGCAGAATACTGAGCCAGGTATCACCATCCCAACCACGAGCGCGCAAATAGCACCCAGGAAGCTGTTTGAAATTTCTGCCTGTTCTACAAAGTCACATTTATATCAACCCAGCCTTTCCCTTCTACAGCTTTGCTAAAAGATAAAAATAAATAATCTGTTACCTGAACTTCATCCCTGAGTCTCGGGCTGAGCGAGCAGAGCAGTGAAACTCAGAAGCAGTCGAGCCTTCCAGAATCCTCTGCAGGTTGCGCTCCGTGATGCCACCCCCTGGTGGGAAGAATCCCGATGTCACATACAGCACACATGGCACTGTCCCAGAGCTGACATCGTACTGGGACCTACCCCCAGAGGAATAAGTGCTATCTACAATGAAGGGAAAAGACAGCCCTTGGGACAACAGGGGCCTGGGCGCATGAAAAGAGACAGGAGAAGCCTTGGCTCATGTTCTCCCACAGAACTACAGCTGTCCCCAAATCCTCCAGTGAGCAGCAGCTGCGGGGCTCTGCCATCCCCAGCTGGCTCCATGGCCTTTACTTGCACCTGCGGGAGGGTAGGAGCTCCTCCTCCTGGGGAGCTGGCTCAGAAAGCCAGACCAGACAGTGCACAAGGCTAGGAAGCAGGGGCTGGGGACTACAGCACCTGTTACAGATGACAAAAATGCATTACCTGGCACCACCACAATTCTGCCCTTTGCCTGAAAGACAAATAACTCGTTAGTGACATTGCTCAGTGCTACACCCGCACGTGGATTTGCGGGATGGTGAAGAAACCTTACATGCAATGTCTTCTCTAAGCTCATGGATGTCACCATGGCCTTCAATTCACATACCCACATCCATCTTTATTTGTACTATGCATGTTTTACAAGTGGAAAACAATTCTGCAGTTACAGCTAAGACAACCTGTCACCATTTCCTTCTGCCTCTCTGTCCCACCTGGCTACCTCTCAGGTACATCTGTGGCATCGTCCTAACAGGAACTGAAAGACTCGCAGCAGAGACCTCACTTTGCTCTTTGTCTAAGCTGATCACACCAGCTGCTGAAACCAACTCCTACTGCTCCCCCACCCCGAGTCTGTGAAAAGAACAGCCCGACCAGTCTTACAGGGTCCAGACAACATGGACTTGGGAAAACAGATTAAGGCCAAGCCAGAGAGGGAGAGCAAACAGAAGCTCCGTTACAGAAATGAGGGCTACTATAAAGGAGCTGCCTCCAGCCAATGCCCAGGAAGCAGCTACGGTAACCCAATGGAGCAGAGGGAACACTTACCTGCTCCGCAAGCCTCTTTATTAAAGACAATCCTTCCAGTGCTGAGCTGTCACAGCCACTTGTCAGCACCCGTTCAAACCCCAAGGAAATCAGGGTCTCCAGTGCCACCAGAGGGTCATGCACCATGTCAAAGGCTGAAAGACCAACGCAGCAGCTCAGAAATCACTCAGCTCATTGTGCTCTAGCCCTGGCCCCCAGCCAGCTCAGGAGACACCAACAAGAAGGGTCGTTCTCACAGATGACTACCCCCATAGGGAGCCACAGCTCCTGACTATAATGTCCCCCTCAAAGCAGTGGCAGGACCACCGTGCTCAGCTCCTTGGGCACCTCTTCTCCACATGGCAGTGACACAGCCCCCAAACCTGGACCTCCTGGACCCTTCCCTTCCTGGGGGACTCACAATCATAGCCTGCCCTTGCACAGCATGCCCCCTCCAAAGAATGACCAAAGTACAATGACAAAGTACCTCCCAGCCCCACCTTCCCCAGGCAGCAGGGCAGGGGCTGGTCCCTGCTGGGGCCACTGTCAGAGGTGACTCACCTCGGTGAAATGTGACTGGAAGGGGACGGCACACTGCTGCAATAAGAAGACATATGGTCAGTCAGGGCTGGTATGAAGAGTCCCCTGGGCTAGAACCAGAAAAGCACATGAGGTGAAAGAAGATAAGGGCTTCTCGGGCCATTCCTGGGGAGCTGAGAGTCCCAGTACTTGTTGGGAACAACAGCAGCTACTCTTCAGCAAGGCACTTTGGTGAGGAAGAGTTCTTCCACCCCTTGAGGAAGCAACAAACCTTTGTTTTTATGAGTAACACCAAAATCCCGCATCTCACCTGGATCATGCATAATATTCTGATGTCCCAAAAGCAGCTCACCTAAGGCCCCTCTCCTTCTTAGACCCTACTATTATATCCCAGGTGGCCTCAAACTCTGTGTAAATTGCTTGGAGCAGTGGCCCTTGGTCTGCAAAGCTTCTTTCTTATTCAACGTCTCACAAGTGTGACATCACATGAAACCAGAAATGGTGGAAAGCGATAACAAGACCACAGACAAGATGTGCAGACCAAAGCACCCTGCATGTTCTACAGCACCTGACAGAGCAGCACTGAACTCCTGCCCAGAGTCACAGCAGTGGCATCACGCAGAGCTCAGCACAGCACTTCTGACTGGAGACACCCTTACCCAGCAGCGCTGTGCAGAGCTCTGTATCAATGCGCCCATCCTCAGTGAGGGCCCCAAACACCAGCCCGTCAGCCCCATGCAGCTTGGCAAGGCGGATATCGGCTTTCATCACTTCCACCTCCCGGTCCGAGTAGAGGAAATCGCCGCCGCGAGGCCGGATCATCACGAACACGGGGACCCGCACGCACTGCTTCACCACCTGCAGCAGTCCTGGGGCGCAGGGAAAGAGGAAGCTCAGCATCAAGCAGAGACAGCTCCAGCCGCCGGGGGAGGCGAGACGAGACGATACAGTAGGAAGGGATGCTGGGGCCAGGGAGGGAAGCGAAGCTGGCGGAAGGAGGACGAAGGAGGAGAAAGGGAAGGCACTCGGGGGGGTGCGCTGGGCACGCTGACCCCCCCACGGCGGGGCGCGGCTCTAAAAGCGGGGGAGAACCCGGGCCGCCGCAAGGCGGGCTCGGGCTCGGCTCACCCATGCTCGGGGTGGTCCCTCCTTCCACGAGGCCCGCGCACAGCTCGATCCGGCCGGCACCTGGGGAGACGCACGTCAGGGCCAGCCCCGGCAGGGCCGGCCGCGCTACTGCTGCCGCCGCCGCCGCCCCCGAAGCCCCCCGGACCTTACCTCCGCGCTCGGCGTTGACGGCGGATTCCACCGAGTCCACGCACACCTCCATGAGGAAGCCATCGTCCATACCTGGGGGAGAGCGGCGCCATCAGCCCGGCCCGCCCCATGGCGCTCGCCTCGCCGCCACCGGCCTCGCCACCGGCCTCGCC